>JADDOH010009006.1:0-21451 GCA_016648135.1 Agrypnia vestita | reverse complement strand
CGGTATAACCATAAAAGTAATCAGTTGTGCTACTGACATTATAAATCTACTGGATATAATCAATGAATCCTTAAAAAGTGGAATATTTCCAGTAATATGGAAAACGTCAATAATTACTCCAATCCCCAAAATTGATAATCCCGTGAAATTTTACGACTGTAGACCGCTACAGCAGAAATATGAACAAATCCGAATAATGAAGTTGTAGTGAAAAAACAATTAATTGCATATCTGGAAAATAAAAATATACTAGTCAATTAACAGTCAGGATTTAGAGACAAACACTCCTGCGAAACAGTCATTAATTGTGTAATAAATGAATGGAAGATGCAAAAAGATAAGAAAAATAAAATTTTAGCTGTCTTCTTAGAATTAAAACGTGCATTTGAGAGGATAGACAGAGATCAATTTATTAAAAAACTGATAGATAGATATCTATTGGAATTAATGGAAGCGAAAGGAGATGGTTTGTTAACTATTTAACTCGTCGAAAACAAAAAACAAAATTTGAAGATCCTTTCCAGTGCACAACTAATTTAAAAAGGTATCCCACAAGGATCAGTGTTGGGTCCAATATTATTTATCATTTATATGAATGACATAAAAAAATTATTATTATTGTTATTGATAATGGGCAGGCAGCTTAAGCTGAAAGGCCCATATCACTCATTTGAATATGTTTTTTTATTTCTCAGCTGTGATGCCATACTTGAATAAGTTCCTCGATGAGATTTTGCTTAATGGTTATATTTTTTTTCTTCAATTCTTTCTTCACAATCGACCGTAGACTTTCGATAGGGTTCATTCATCAGGGGATCAGGGCTATTTCCAGGTCATGAAAGTGTTGGAATTTGCATATCTTGAGGTTATTTGTGGCTAACTTTGGCATTGTGGCAGAGAGCCCTGTCGTGCATGAATGTTCCATCACCATCTGGAAACCACTCATGATATTGCGGAAGCATTCGGTTTTTCAGGGCTTTTATATATTGCTATTTTCACATGGTACCTTCCAAAATGTAAAGGCGACCTGGTCCATGAAAAGAGAATATACTCCACACATAACCGATATGGAATATTGTATAGTTTGCGCCACGCACTCAACCTTGATCTCTTCCCCTCTTCGTCTGCGAACGTACTAGCTGCATTCATCCGACATTTGAAATATTGATTCATCACTGAAACATACCTGTAATAATATCATGCATTTTGGGTTCATCATCATGAATTAAAACTAAAATATAACATCCAAAAAAAAAGTTTTTTTTGTCTGGGAACACTGAACCTCTGATTGGCCCATTCGTGACCCTCTAATCTGAAAATAAACATTTATTTCTGAGCTAGTTTCATATAAACCTTCTCCCAGTCAATTCAAATTCAAATTCAAATTCAAATGTTTATTCAATGTTCAATGTTACAAATGTTTACAGTGTTTACAAAATTTAATGAAGCTTTTTTCATTGTTGTTGAGTGTCTTGGCAGCAAGTAAACACTAAATTGATTTGACGCCCTGCCTGCTACACTAGTAATTTACTGTATTATAGCAGACGGTGCTCTTCCAGTAGTATAATGTTCAAGAATATTTATTATTTATATAACATTTGTGAATAAATCTTATTGCCAATTAAAATTAAGTAATAGTAATAATTAAATGTTTACTATTTAATAATGGTGTTAATTAATTATATTATAGACAAAGGAAAAAAATGATCTGAATAGGATATTAATAAAATAAAATAAAATAAAAAAATTAAAAGTATTTAAAAAGATGACAGTAACAGTAAGACAGTAAGTGAAAAAAATGATCTGAATAGGATATTAATAAAATAAAATAAAATAAAACAATTAAAAGTATTTAAAAAGATGACAGTAACAGTAAGACAGTAAGTGACAGTAAATGTTCTTGTAGGAATAGTATATTTTAAATTTAGTTTATATGATGGCTTTTAATAGGTTTTGGGCATGCTTCCTTCCCTTTTCATGCAGCCAGAGTTTCACTTTAGAAGAAAAATTCGCGAGACTATGGCTACATGTTTTAAGTTTAGTGTTAAGAGTATTGAATGTTTTTGGTGCTTGGAAGAGATGAAATCTTTGTGAAAAAGTTTTTTTGAATTTTGGTAAAGATAGTTGCAGTTCACCTGTGCCCTTGTTGAATGTGAGTGAGTTATTTGTTGGTGATCTTGTTTATGTCGGAAAAAATATTTTAAAGTGTTGAGTAAATATGTTTGATTGATGTCCAGGACGTGACATTCTCTGAAAAGTTCTTCTGAAGGAAAACGAAATGGCTTTTTATGAAGAATTGCTGATATATTTTTGACACTTTTGGCCCAAAAAACCTTTGTTTTGCCATTCTTGGTGTGATGTTTGCCTTTTTCCTTGGATTCTGTTCAGGCATCCCTTCTTTAAACCAGGGTTCTTCTGACGGAACTTGCGTTTAGCACTAAAAGTTATGACATTTTGCAATAATGATTCCATTGACAAAATAATCCTCAAAATATGGTTTCCGTGTAAAAAAAAACAGAGAGTTAACATAGCTCTAATTAAATAAACAACAGTTAGATTAATAAATTATAAAACGGGTGTTAAAATTACCTCCTAAGATGAAAAACATGCAAATTTGTGTATAAGTCTGATAATCTGCACACCTCAAAATAAAAAACCGATTAGTTCTAATATATATGTATAAAAATATGAAATACAATTTCGAGGGCAACACTTATCCTACGAGAAGTAGGAGGGATTTTAAGCTTCCCCAAACAAAACTGACAGGAACACCAAATTGTTTGTACCTACTGCAAAGGTTTTTTTTAAAGTCTTCTTTACTTTGTGCCAGATGTGAAAATGTGTACCTATTTATGATTATTTATTTTGATTTATGTTGATCTATATTTTGGGAATATTTATCTTTAAGTGCTATGTTAATTGATGTTTTAATTATTAGGTGTAAAAATATGTTCTTTTTACAACTAAATAAAAATATACAAACAAACAAATTATTGTTTGTTTCTTTATTTATTATTTAGTTTTATTTTATGCACAAAGTCACTGGACACAAATTTAACTTGAGCATTGTTATTTAATGCACATTAATTACGCACTAATCAATCGTTTGTGAGAGACACTTACCACTCGTCTTATCAAACTGATCTCTGCCAAACGCCCGATAGGTAGGTACTCTCTTAATTCATCCCACTGACCGCCTATAATACGCTGTTGCTTTCACTTCTATGGTCTTTCTTCTCTATCAGAAACCACTGTGTGTTCGGCGTAATGCCGTCGCGTACCTATTTATAAATACCCGATGTTCTCGAAGTTTCCGCCATAGTCAAGTTATTTCTAAATTCTACTAATAAAATGTTCGAAAGACTTCGATTATGTGTGATTCTTATTGCTTTTAGACTTTCGTGACACTAGCCTGAAAGAATCTTAGCCCTATCTTAATAATACTTATGGCGGTTATTATCTGTCATCTCTAATAATTACAGAAAATTTAACAGCAATTTGTTACTTAGCATGTTTAGATATATCGGATATTTTTTATGCAGTTTTTCAAAAACTTTTAAACTCAAACAATTCAAATGTTTTTAAAATTCATAATTTATTTTACTTTCAGCAATTCATTGTGCACCTAATATGCCGCAAGGAGGTATTAATTATTACTTTGTTAACATTTTAATAAATGGATCGTCCATTGTGAATATTCAAAGAAAAAACGTGATTTTTTTGGTATAAATTATTTGTCTCCGCTGCAATACTGTACAATACCTACATAATAAAATAATTCAGCGGAGTGCACGACTTGCCGGATTACGGGGGCTTATTACGCACATCCGCCATAAAACATTGATAAATAGTGATGGTGATAATTCGGTACATCGATTAGACGCCATGCACCAGAAATCGCTGATATGAATTTTGTAAAACTTTTCTGTGTTGAAATTCAACAGAATATGAGAAATACGAAATTAAGACAAGTAAACGTTTTTGTAACTGATTTATGCCAGAGCGAAGATTTTAAAATGAAAATGTTTTGTATAAAATGCTTCTAAATCACTTGTCAATTGTAAAAATGACACTCTTTGCCGGATAATCATTTTCAAACGCATCGTCCTGCATTCTAGTCATACGCAAAGTTGCGGTTTTACTTCTAATCCCTCATATGCGGCTTCCACAAGTCTTTACGGTATCTGACCGCATAATGTCAAAATGACTATTTATAATAGAAGTAGTATAAGCATTCAAAGGACGAGGCAAGACTAACAATACGCAATGAAATTCTGATACCGACACTGACGTTTGAAAATGAAACCTCGAGTTGGCAGAAGTGGAACAAAAGTAAGCTGAAAGAAGTGGAAATAACTAGTCAATGACAATTCAACATCTTAAATATAACATTTATCGAGAAATCGAACAAATTATCCTGGAAATAAGTGTGTAAAAATAAACTAAAAAATGTTATTGATAGATCTCGTGTTTGCGGCGGCTTTTATAGACTGAGAAGTAAAAGGATTTTTCATAACGATCATGGATACGGTTAGATTTACTTTTATAGTTTGCGGAGACGCCGTACTTTGAATAGGTACTAAAACTGACCATTTCTGTTATAGTTTTTTTTTCACACAATGCATTGACTTGCGCGTCATTGTGTTAAAAACAACTTGCAACAACTGAGAGCAGGCAGACCGACATCATTCACCTTAGGGGACTACTCTACAAACTATAAAAGTAAATCTAACCGTATCCATGATCGTTATGAAAAATCCCGTGACCTTTTAGACTTTTAGGCTTGTATTATTTTCTATAATATGATTTCGAATATAATACTATTTGATCGAACAATATTTTCGTGGTAAAAATACTTAGGTTAACGTACGACTTTTAATTTAATTAGCTGGAATTAAATTAATTAGAGAGGTCCTGGCTACGCCAGGAGGCGGAGGTACTCGAATTCGCACCTCGCGCTCTCAGGCTGTATCGCTATTCTTTCAATCAGTCACTTAGAGGGTGGGACGGGGAGACAAAATAAAAAATTATATTACAAAAATAATTATATTCCTAGAAATCAAACCTTAACCTACGGACACACAAAATAAATCAATAAAATAAAATTATGCAGAAGTAGCTTATGGTACAATTACACGTGACATCATATATTATCTATAGGGGCACCATCAATATACAAAAAACAACAAAAATTAATCTTATTACTACTACCTTGGATCTCCCGTCTTCTCTTCGTCGTCTTATTTCAGCCACGCGTGGTGCGATGATGGCCACGTCTTCCACGTTCCCGTCTTCTGTGCCGGCACTGGCGGCCTGGTTATCGCCCTGATAACCGGATCCACTGATCCTATCGTCTTCCTCTGGACCTGTCTATAACAGCGGTAGTATCAAGCTACTCAATCCACCTGATGCCGCTGTTGATAGACTTCTAAGTCCTCGTTCTAGGGGTCCACTGGACGGTCGCTCTGACCGGTCCTGACCGTTGCCTCTGGAGACACTTCCCTGTCTTCCGCGGAGCTCCTCTGCATAGTCAACTCAACTGTCGCACTGACCCGTTGAATCGCACTACTTTTGTTCTACCACACGGCCAGTAGACATCTCGTCACTCTCGTCTACGGAGCACTTCGACCCTTACTGGTCCACTTTCAGCCATCGTGACTCACTGTCCTTTCTCCGGGCTTCAACTGTCTGTGGGAGGGGCCAGCCGTCTCTTATACAGAGTCTTGGCGGCTGTGGGCCTGCCTCTCCATGTGTGGCCAATCCCTTCGTCCTGCGCCAATTCCTTATTGGATAGGCCTAATTTCCGACTACACCCCCTAATATTTATTTTACTATTAATTAACTAAAAAAATAAACACCTTAAAATTTAGTACAACTGATAAAAACAATACATACAATTAATTACATAAATACATTGGACTAAATTGTAATATAAATATTTATCTATTTAACTAATTACCTTAACAATTATTTTATCACTATACAAAATCTTAGCATTTAGTAGGTACCTAACCTCTTTTTATTAATATAGCTAACATGTATTTACATTCAAATTATAAACTACATCTCTATCTATACATTCTACATTACATTAAAGTCCAATAAAAAAACACACAGTAAGAAGTAGGTATATTCACTTCCCTGTCAAAATATAACCGTCAAAAGCACAAAGTAATAATCATATATTATACATCAGTCTTAACTACCTATTAAGGAACATTTAATTATCGATAATCTTTATATAATATTGATATTTACAAGACAATATCTCCCTCATTCTAGAGTAGGTCCTGGCTACTTGTAATAATGGGTGGTCTATTTCGTCATTCAAAGCATTTTGAAATTCAACTTGACAGCGATAGCTAAAAGAGATGTAAGGAATTTCTTCTACATCTCCTTATTTTTCTATTATATAACATTACAGACAGTTTTTCGGTCGTCGCAATTACTGTGTTTCTATCCTAAGACAATCGGCCAGTACCCGGAAAAGTTGCGGTAGACCATGTAACCTGTCAATTGTTCGTAATATATTTCTTCCTTATAGAGACAATAGCGGACCTCCCTAACATAATGAACCTCGGCAGTTATTGTCGAATCACCCAGAACCATTCGTTAAAAATCGATTTTTTTTTTTTTTGATTCCTTAGAGTCTACGATACTCTGAGTACTTTACATGCGGCTAGACCGCCTAGTTCTACTTCTACAAGTGCGTCAGTTCTATAACTTTGACACTTTTGCTAACTACTTATTGTAATAAACATCGTATGTTTTATATTTTACATGAATTCGAAAGGGTAAAAAATTTTTAATAAAAAACCCACTAAACATTTTACGTGATATTTAAAAAGGTGAAATTAACTAGGCGCGACACTTTATGTATAGTGCCGCCTTATTATAAATTAATAGTAACTATAATAAAAAATTCAACTACGACTTAAATAATATTTATTTATTTACAGATCATAATTTCGGTGTACAAGTCGATGCTGTCAGCCTTGATGCGCTCGCTCCGGAGGATCGAGCGCATTTTGTTGCTTCATGAAGTAATGACGGGGCAGTCTGTATCGGTATCTGAAAGGCAGAAGACTAATATCGTGTTCATATGAACCGAGATTACGGATTAGTGAATTTTCTTGTAATGGAAAAGTGCATGATTTGTGGAAATTGTCTGATAATTTGTGGAAGCATTGTTTAATTGTGTCCACCTTGTGCTGATGGTGCATCTTTTTAATATTTGTTCTGGGTGATGTGTTGTATATGATTTTAAGTGATTTGTTTTGTATGACTTGTAGTTTTTCGTATTTGGTGTCTTGTATGCTGCTGAAGGCAGGTGCAGCGTATGTGATGGTAGGTAAAATCATGGAATTGTATAGAGTGTTTTTGTTTTTGATGGAAAGTGCGCCGGTCCTGTTGAATATAGAGCGAAGCGAGCCGATGGCTCGGTTCGCTTTATGCCGGGTGTTTTTAATGTGAGAATTCCAAGTAAGGCGAGAATCGAGCGTCAGGCCGAGGTATTTAACCTCTTTTGACCACTCGATCTCGCTTTCGTTCACGAGTATTTTTACTCGTGGAGGTGGTCTGGAGTAGTGAGAGAAGAGTATGGTCTCCGTCTTGTCCTCGTTTAGCTTTAGCTTCCATTGGCGGTAGTATGCCACCATTTGGGTTAGTGCACCCTGGAGCTGTCTGGAGGCCAGGTCGGGACTTCGGGAGGTGGAGAGTAGCGCTGTGTCGTCTGCGAAGATGGCACGCGTGCAGTTCTGTAAAGAGGGAATGTCGTGAGTAAAATGTTAAATAAATGCGGACCGAGCAGGCTGCCCTGGGGCACCCCCATCGGTATTTGTCTTGTGGAAGAAAATTCACCTTTCACTGAGACTGTAAACTTTCTGCCTGAAAGATATGATTTAATGATCTCGATTAGGTACCGTGGCACGCCGATCGAGATCATTTTAAAAATCAGCCCGTCAATCCAGACGGTGTCAAAGGCCTTCGCGAGGTCTAGAAGTGCCATAGAAGTGCACTTTTTCCAATTGAAGCCCGTTGACACCTGCTCGATTACTCTAACCAGTTGCTGTGTCGTACTGTGCCTCATTCTGAACCCGAACTGGTCGTCCGGGAGAATATTTTTTGTGTGTGTGTATGCTACCAGGCGAGTCAGGATAATTTTTTCAAGTAATTTACTGATGGTCGAAAGGAGACTGATGGGGCGGTAATTTATAGGGTTGGTGGGATCTTTATTCGGTTTTGTAAAAGGGAGGACATTTGCAATTTTCCAGAGCTCCGGAAAAATTCCGAGGAGCAGGCATCCGTTAAAAATTTTTGTGAGTACTACTATGGCTCGCTGTGGTAGATGTTTGAGAAGTATATTATTTATGCCGTCCAAGCCCGGGGCTTTGAACGGATTAAGTCTTTTTATGATACGTTTGATTTCTGAGGGGGTGGTGATTTAATTTCATCAATTTCATCTTCGGTGGGCGGGGCCGCACCGAATTCCCGAAGCGTGTCGGACACTAGTTTTTCAGTGTCGGGATCGCCGATCCCTTGTGTCACCTTGTATGTGCTTTCAAAGCCGTCCGCCAAGGCGTCGGCTTTTTCTACATTAGAAAGTGCAGGCTGTGAGCACCCCGGTTTGATGAGTGGTGGAATGACTGTTTTCGCGCGCCTCAAGGCTCTGGTCATTCTCCATAGGGAGTTATCACCAGGCTCGAGTTTTTCCAATTTTTGTTCCCAGAAATCATTACGCAGTTGTTTGATTTGAATTTTAATTTCTCGCTGTAGTGAGTTGGTAAGAGTTTTGTAGTGTCTATAGCGAGTGCGATGATAGTGTCGGCGTGCATTATTTTTGTCTGTGATGAGTTTTTTTATTTCAGGTGTGAGTGGTTTCGTTAAAAATCACGTTCAATGTTTCTTTATGAACGAACGGTCGTTTCAACCAACGCAGCTAACACGTGTCCGGCCCACACAATGAGGGTGTTTTTATGACAAGAGAGAATTTTTATATGTATTGATCCTTGGCTCCCGTCTCTCTTACGAAAAAACGACCACCCCGTCGTCGGAAACAAATACGATCGAAATTGGCGCGTTTTCCACAATAAAATTAATATGAATACATCAAGGTCTATTAAAGAGACTAGAACAATCAGAACAGCCGATACCTATAAATATTGTTCATGCATCAAAAGGTCCTACGCGTCACTCTAGAACTCTAGAGATACAAGGCATCCATTGAAATATTTAGAAATGTTTATTACGAATGAGACAGAAATGAAATAGTCAAATTATAACTTAATGAAAAAACTATAATAATCCATCGTACGCAGAGTGACGAAAATGACAAAAAGAGAAAAATTTGTGCATTTTGTAACTACTTACCTATAAGAAGCATCGTCTGAAAAGTAACGATGTACCTAAATGTGTGCGGGGAACACAAGGTGGCAATGAGTCTTAACTTTGGCAAACGAATTTAATTTTTAAATATGTTAGTTATTACTATTTATGATTAATTTAATTAGAAATAAATAAAAAATTTGATTTCTATGGTTGATTTTTGTAACTAACTTTAAATAAAAAATAATATTAAAATCTGCATTTTTTCTTATTTTAGCTTTAAAAAAAAAGCATATTTCTTAAAAAAATGCAACATGAATTAGAATATAAAAATTGAAAGTATATTTAATAAAAACCCACCTCGTAGAAAATATAGGTAGCCTTCTAAAGTTAAAATTAAAAACGACGTCGGCCTGCTACATAAAAAGCACGCTGTACATCGGTAGATGCTACAGAAAGTTGTATACGAGTTTTATGTTCAAGTGTTGACAGCAAGTGCTAGCATAGTTCTCAAGACCGAGTGGTAAGATGAACTCGAGATTAAAACTGGGCTATTAAAAATTAGCGTTATAATTTATTACGCATTACAAAGGTAAAAAATGTCCAAATTAAATAATGTTTAATTTTCGACAATAGATGGCACACAACACTAACCGGGAATAAAATTTCCCGCACAGGTGTATCGGTATTTATAAGGTTTTTACTTCATTTAAACATTTCTACAGGAGAATAAATACATTTATTTATTTAGGAAGAACTTTACATGAAAAAAATCGGGAGCACAGTGGTGAATATACCACCCCCTCGTTTATGCTCTAGACTCTAAACCCTTTGTTTCTAAATTAATATAAACACTTTGTTTGAAGGGATTTTTATAGTGTTAATAAAAACAATTTTACGAGTTCATTGACCTGAAGGGCTTAACAGGCTGAAGGGTAAAGGGGGCTCTTTGTCTTCATATTAAACGCTTTAATCTTGGGACTAATGTAAACTATACGTTCATTGACCTGAAGGGCTTGACAGGCTGAAGAGTAAAGGGGGCTCTTTGTCTTCATATTAAACGCTTTAATCTTGGGACTAATGTAAACTATACGTTCATTGACCTGAAGGGCTTAACAGGCTGAAGGGTAAAGGGGGGCTCTTTGTCTTCAAATTAAACGCTTTAATCTTGGGACTAATGTAAACTATACGTTCATTGACCTGAAGGGCTTAACAGGCTGAAGGGTAAAGGGGGCTCTTTGTCTTCATATTAAACGCTTTAATTTTGGGACTAATGTAAACTATACGTTCATTGACCTGAAGGGCTTAACAGGCTGAAGGGTAAAAGGGGGCTCTTTGTCTTCATATTAAACGCTTTAATCTTGGGACTAATGTAAACTATACGTTCATTGACCTGAAGGGCTTGACAGGCTGAAGAGTAAAGGGGGCTCTTTGTCTTCATATTAAACGCTTTAATCTTGGGACTAATGTAAACTATACGTTCATTGACCTGAAGGGCTTAACAGGCTGAAGAGTAAAGGGGGCTCTTTGTCTTCATATTAAACGCTTTAATCTTGGGACTAATGTAAACTATACGTTCATTGACCTGAAGGGCTTAACAGGCTGAAGAGTAAAGGGGGCTCTTTGTCTTCATATTAAACGCTTTAATCTTGGGACTAATGTAAACTATACGTTCATTGACCTGAAGGGCTTAACAGGCTGAAGAGTAAAGGGGGCTCTTTGTCTTCATATTAAACGCTTTAATCTTGGGACTAATGTAAACTATACGTTCATTGACCTGAAGGGCTTAACAGGCTGAAGAGTAAAGGGGGCTCTTTGTCTTCATATTAAACGCTTTAATCTTGGGACTAATGTAAACTATACGTTCATTGACCTGAAGGGCTTAACAGGCTGAAGGGTAAAGGGGCTCTTTGTCTTCATATTAAACGCTTTAATCTTGGGACTAATGTAAACTATACGTTCATTGACCTGAAGGGCTTAACAGGCTGAAGGGTAAAGGGGCTCTTTGTCTTCATATTAAACGCTTTAATCTTGGGACTAATGTAAACTATACGTTCATTGACCTGAAGGGCTTAACAGGCTGAAGGGTAAAGGGGGGCTCTTTGTCTTCATATTAAACGCTTTAATCTTGGGACTAATGTAAACTATACGTTCATTGACCTGAAGGGCTTAACAGGCTGAAGGGTAAAGGGGGGCTCTTTGTCTTCATATTAAACGCTTTAATCTTGGGACTAATGTAAACTATACGTTCATTGACCTGAAGGGCTTAACAGCTGAAGGTAAAGGGGGCTCTTTGTCTCATATTAAACGCTTTAATCTTGGGACTAATGTAAACTATAACGTTCGTGACCTGAAGGATTTAACAGGCTGAGGGTAAAGGGGGCTCTTTGTCTTCATATTAAACGCTTTAATCTTGGGACTAATGTAAACTATACGTTCATTGACCTGAAGGGCTTAACAGGCTGAAGGGTAAAGGGGCTCTTTGTCTTCATATTAAACGCTTTAATCTTGGGACTAATGTAAACTATACGTTCATTGACCTGAAGGGCTTAACAGGCTGAAGGGTAAAGGGGCTCTTTGTCTTCATATTAAACGCTTTAATCTTGGGACTAATGTAAACTATACGTTCATTGACCTGAAGGGCTTAACAGGCTGAAGGGTAAAGGGGGCTCTTTGTCTTCATATTAAACGCTTTAATCTTGGGACTAATAATGTAAACTATACGTTCGTTGACCTGAATGGTTAACCTAAACGCAATTAGGATTTGTATCGTATTAGGTATTATCGATCACCAGTAAAATGGTTGCTTGAGAATTTTCATAATATGTAGTTTGTTAACTTTTCAGTAGATAGCTACGAGTAGAAAATTTCCCCAACTGGGCAAAATGTTATGCATTTGCAATTAAGATGTTCGTTGATTCTCCATTCAATTAGTCTTGAATTCCGTTCATCTGGTGGTCTAAAGGTCAGCAGCTAGGTCGCGGGTTGAGGCCTGCTCGATGTTACGGCAGAGGCCCGACGGGTGTGGTGTGCCCCTAGCTCGACCCGTTTGTTTATATCTATATTATAATTACTCCAACCAATGTCGTACGTTTCTGCATTTGGATGATGATTTCTATTTGTATACAATAATTTTGCCGCGTTGTTTATCGGGTCCTGTGGCGCAATGAATAACACGTCTGACTGCGGATCAGAAGATGCCAGGTTCGAATCCTGGCAGGATCGAATTTTTTTTACGGTCGAGAATATTTTTTTTGTTGAAATTTTAATTAAATTTTTGGTTTTGAACATTCAAATTTGTTTATGTAAAAATTAAACAAAGATTATTTTTTTTATAATGTTGTATAAAAGTAATCAACACTGCGAGAAGAGAAGAGAGTAGGTACCTACCTATCGAACTATCGTTTATTCCGCTCTGACTTATTAATCGGTTAGAAATTTTTAATAAATACTTTGTCTTAATTATATCTAAACTACCCGTAATTAAAAGTGGAAATTTACCAGATACAATTGACCGCGAAGCGGCTGACGTAGGCATAGGTAAACAATTGTGTTTGCTGCACAGCAAACACATTTGGTCGTGAAGCGGCCACAATAGCAAAAATGGAAGTTTGCCAGATACAATTGGCCGCGAAGCGGCTGACGTAGGCGTAGGTAAACAATTGTGTTTGCTGCATAGCAAACACAATTTTCCGCGCAGCGGCTATCGCTGGCCGCGGAGCGGCCATCATTGGCCGCGAACTAAAATTAAAAATTGTTCATGTGGGCCGTCGAGGTCGATCGTGTGCGGGACACTTTGCAGTCTTCCAACTGGTGAACGTGTGCGTGTTGTATGTAGTCTTCATTTTGAAATGCACTTTTTCCCTTCACAGGTCCATACGTAAACAGTCGAATTAGAAAAAAATCGATATTCGCTTTACTATCTTAAACCATCCAATTTACTCTTATTATTGAAAAATGTTAAAAATAAACAATTTTCATTTAAAATCAGCAAATGTAAATGAAAATTAAACTTTTATTAACTCCTGTGTTTCGGTGATGTAACGTAGGTCTACCTGTCATACAAAATATGAAATATCTACCTTATTTACAAAAACTAAAACGTCACATTTTTTGTAATCATCGAATAGACATTTTCACACTAAAATTACTAAATTAAACTGTTAGGAATGTACGGATTTTTTAATTAAAAAATATTTATTCATTACTCTCGTATTTTCGGCCAGTGTGTAAGAGAGAGCAGTATATTGTGCATCGCAGTTAAATCGAGCAAGAAAGAGCACGACAATACCATACATTTCATGTAGGACAGAGATGGCGGTTGCTTGGGTTTCGGCGAAAGAAAAAACAATATAGAAAGAGTACGATAGAGTCGGGTAACATGTGCTAGACAAAGACGGAGTGCATGCGACTGAAGCGAGCAGGCGACCGCGTCGTTGTATTCAGTTGCTATTGAAACGTCGGCGGAAGCGCACGCAAATTCGATTTGCCATGATTTTATAATAATTTACTAAAATAATGCAAATATGTATATTTATCTTACATAATTATATAAAGGGACCTTTAAAATGTCTTATCTGTATTGTATATATGTATATTTTATCACATATTAAAAACTATGCCGATTTTTAATCAGGTAACGCTGTGTTACTCCACCGTCCCCAAAGTTTTTTTTTAGCACAGTCTTTTAAGAGTTAAACATTATTAAAAAATAGACACTAAATTGGATGGTTTAAGATCGAAAATCGAAATTTTCTTAAGTCATGCAATTTACTCTAAATTTTCGAACAATGTAAAAAAATGTAATATCATTACAAACAAAGCTTATTATATTAAGGAAAATTTAACTTTTTTTCAACATTATCCGAAAATATAGAGTATATCGGATGCTTAAAGATACTAAAACGAAAATCGAATTCATGCAGAATCGACAGTACTTATACGTAAGGACCTAATCTCTATATGGTTTTGTTTGACGCTTGTTTAAATAAATATATTTATAACCTACAAATATATAATTTTGTTTAACTTTTTTATGAATAAAATTAAACATATTTGCATTTGCAAGGTGATATACTTTAATATAACATAAAATTTAGACACAAAAAAGTACTGCGCTAGTAATAATACTTTTATTTATTTTAATAAGTGCCAAAATTTAAATAAAGAAAGTGTATTGTACTTTAAACTGCATATTTTCATTTATATTCTTATTTTTCGGCCAATCCCGGGACTGGTCCTGGGATCCCGTGGTTGGAAAAATGTTCCCGGATTATAATCCCTATGTGGATATTAGCATCGATCTATCCATGTTTCATTAATTTTAATATAAACGCATTCTAGCATTAATGCCGTTATTTTACCCTGCTTCATAAACTTTGTCCAACACCAAAACCTCAGTTGAAAGTAAGCGAGGGTATGTTGTGTTTGCTTCAATGTGCTAATGAGTATAACGAAGCAATGACATCATTCAGAAAAAATATTAGCACATAAATTATCTTAGTAAATATACCTTTTAAAATGTTTCTTAAAAAATATTAGGAAAAATTATGGATACATCGGTCAAATGTCAAATGTCAAATGGTTCTTGCTTGAATGTGTCACCTAGTGCATTGGCCTAACATAAAAGATTGGGTTTTGATGCAAAATTGAAAAGGGGATTGGACTCTGGAAGTACAAAGAGAGACCTGTACTAAGGTGGGCCACTAATGAATGGAAAAAAATAGTGAAGAAAGGTTAAGTGATGTCTTTTAATTGTATAAAAAGTTTCATAACCATTAGAAAATATCTTCCGTCTCCGGAAAGACCTTGAAGTTATGAAAAATTAAGAAAAAAATCCAATAATTTATCAAATTTTCACACGAAGCAAACACATTGTGGTGAGACATAACATATCTTTAAATAAAATAACTATTTGTATAACACCTGGATTTGAGATATTGTGATGGGTAATTGGGAACAAGGCAAGCACTCACCTTTCTTCCTTCGATTCTTTGGTTCTCTTCTTGCCTCTTCTTTATCTCTTAAACTTCTAGCGGCGAGGTGTTTCCCGTTAATTTTAAGGCAAAACACTCGCGTCAATAATAAAATCTTTGATTTAATTTGCGGTAGTTCACAGCGAGAAAAATTATGCGGTCACTTTCTTTACTGACATTTTTCTATTGCGATTGCAGCTGTTTTTTCCGTCTTGTGGCGGCTTCGATTTTCAAAACTGGAGCGGCTCTAGTACTTGCATGCTTTCGCTAATGGGTAGGGACTGGGAGAGAGGGAATACCTTTTTCCTAGTTTACAAATTAATTTAATGGCGCTAACATGCCGCCCGGGATGAAGGCTTGCCTTCATTAACAAGTAATAGAAAGAAGAAAAAAAAAAAATAATAAATAAGAATAATAATGAACTTAACATAGCGTAATAGCGTAGCGTTTTAGCGTAGCGTAAGAAAGAAAATAAATAAAAATATAGCGTTTAGCGAACTAAAGATAAGTTAATTATAAACAAAACACACAAGAAGGAGAAGTCACTGAAGCGGAAAAGGACAACTATTACAATTTTTAACGCGTTTTCGAATCATGTTGCGTGCGGAAAGGATCCAGAAGTTTTGTCTCAGCAAGGCTAATAATAGACTTGCTCCAGCGTGTAGATTTAGATACTTAATTGTAGATGATAATAATCTACAATTAAGTGAACAATGTGGTCTTTAGCAGGCAAAACGATTGGATGCTTTTGTGTAGAACTAAGTTGTGATTGGTTAAGTCGACCACCAACGCGAATGATTTTAACATCATCTAAGTATGCGTTCAACTTGCGTAAAGCTATAGAGTCTATATTCAGGGAATGATGGCGTTGTATGCATTTAATTATGAAATTCTCTGTTAGTTCTAAATCGTTTGCAGAAATAAAACCGTGTGTTTTCAAGATGTTTGAAAAGCGTAGGACATATACCGAAGCGCGTAAGAATTTTAGATAACTTGACATTCGTTGTGCCAATTTGTATATAGCGTTATCTTGCACGTCACTATTAGACGGTACAAGAAGTGACACGGTCTTTGACTCGGGGAGCTCCTCGTTTGAGCTTGTAGCAGCAACAGAGAATTGTATAGGCCACTCTTGCATCGGCCGGGTAAGCCATGAGGGTCCGTGGTAATAAAAATTGTTATCAATTAGTTGACTTGGCATAACAGGTCGGGATATTATATCCGCAGGATTTTGAACACCTGGCACATGGAACCAATGTTCAGCCGATAGGTTCTCATTTATGGCAGCGATTCGATTTGTAACGAATGTTTTAAACTTATAAGGAGCGGCGCGTATCCACGAGAGAGTAACTGTGGAGTCTGTAAATGCCAAGATTTTATTTAACTGAACGCGTTCGCAAATGATATCTCGTACGCATGCTATTAGGTTTGAAAGAAGAAGCGCCGCACAGAGTTCTAACCTTGCAAGAGATACACATTTTGGTGAAGCAACTCTAGACTTTGCGCATAACAGTGTGACTTGTGCTTCACCTTCCTTGTTGTTTACTCGAATGTATAGCACTGCGCCATAACACTTCTCACTCATTTTTTTTTTAATTTACACCACGAAATATCAAACAGCACTTTACTAATGCAAAACAATTCCTCTTGATTTTCTTCGGTATCCAAGGGTGGGATTTAAGGCTGTTTTTGTACTTTAGGGATTAAAGGTCTTCTTAATGCCTTCTATTTTATTTGTTATCATATCACCTATTTTCTGAAATGATGGGTATTTTTCGTGCTTGTTGAACCATGTCAAGTCCTAAACATCACCGAGCACAGGACACTTTAACGATTTTCGAGTTGGATTCATAGCGACAACAAGCGCAAACACGAGCTTTATTTGAAATAATCTGAGCAATGCAGATGCACGAGTTGTTGTGCGCGAGCGTAGTTGGGTGTCCCTGCCCTCCTCACTCCAACTCGTTTGCTGTTAAAACTATAAGGCGTATAATTGTAATTTCGACACTATTTATATCGAGAGACTATATTAAAATAATTAACGAAAACATTAAAATAACAATAACATCTCAACTTGCAATAACATTAACAGCCTGAAAATAGGATTTTTTTTTTTTGAACTTTGAGGTCAATCCGGAGATAGAAGATGATTTCTATTTGAATAGTTTTTTACAGACAAAATTTTGACGTCATTTGCGTCGATTGCGTTGAAAAAATTCAGTGCATGATTTAAAAAAAATCAACACTACAATAATTAGAGCATCTTTGAGGGTTGCTCGCATTGGAGAACCTTCCAATAATTGATTTTGTAGGGCAGTGCCCATCCTCTGTTTGGTTTCCAAGGAAACTTCATCATCGAAGTATGCAAAAGCGACAACCTTTCCAGACAGATACCACAGATTTGCATCGAAAATATATCAGGGGGAGGGGAAGGGGTAAAAGAATAGTGGGCAAATGTCGCCGATATTACCCGCTGAGTGCTAAAGAATAATTTTCCAAATTTCGAGTCCGATCGGTCAAACGGTACAGTTTGCATCGAAAATATATCAGGGCGAGGGGAACGGGTAAAAGAATAGGGAAAAACGTCGCCTATGTTACCCGCCGGGTCCAAAATCATAAGCATGCAAAATTTGAATCGAATCGGACAAACGGTGTAGCTTTGTATAGAGAACAGACAGACAGACATAGAGTTTTATAGATAAAAATTACGTCTTAGTATATTTTTGCTTAAAAATAATAAAGAAATCAATTAAATGCTGTGCGTACACGATACGAAATATTTTTTACGTATTTTTATAATGCTGCTTATTACCTACTATCTTATCTAATATTAGTTTTGAGGTGTATCTTCGGGCCAGTTGAAGAAATTGGATTTTGGCGTAGACATTAGGTACGACAATGAGATACGTACACCCAACTCTTTGTTTACACGGTAGATATGTTTCAATGAAATCCATCATCAAAAATATATATCTGCTTTATATAAAAAAATATATATAATGTATGTATTCCAGAATTTTAAAAAATCGTGTAAAGTGGTAAAAATAACTATATGGTGTTCTAAAATAATCAAGTAAAAACAAGTAATAATAAAAACTCAATTATTAAATTCTACAAAATTTATTCATTAGTACATAATTAAATAGTTATTGATACACTAGGTTTATAGTTGAATGACGTGCATTTTAAGCTTAGACATAAACACGCGGCTTGCGATAAAGTGATCGGGCGTTCGATTCTAGTCCTGAGACAAAGTTAGTGCTATTGTCATAGTGTAAACTCTTAGTTTAGTTTTCAAACACAACAATGTAAACTAAAAATGCTTTATAAAAATGAAAATAATATTTAAATTAAAATATATCTGAATTATCTCAATGAACTCTCGGTGGCAATTTAAAAAGATGGCACTTTCAATTCTCGATAAGTAATAAAAAATCAACACCAACCAACACAGAAAAATCCGTCTAAAATATACCAGTTTATAATATGAGGCGCGTGCTGTGAGTACCTACACTGAAGCACGACTTTTACGCAGCCAGATTCATATTTTGAAAAAACGTCGAAATAAAATATTTATGTGACACAATATCGTGATATATTAAAATCTGAATATTTTGATAATAATATTGATAGGAATGTACATTTTGATATTAATTCGATTATAATATATATATATATATATCATGCTTTAATGTTCTCGCTGTACCTACGCCCGTTCATTATTTTAACCAAATATTTATTTCTGTGCATTCCATTAACATGTTACACTCGTTTGCAAAATACAATTTTTCTGACAATATTTTGGTGGTGCATATAAATAATTGTTAAAATATCGGTTTCAACACCCCGGAAGCGTCTCTTCTGTACCCTGGAGGACAGTCCTTCAGTGGTGCATCGATAATGTTGTGGACTTGAGCGGCTGTCTTGGCCTGCATCACCTCTTCTACCACTTCTCTCGGCGCCTCCTGCTGCTCGTCCGTACCGCACGTATCGTTTTTGTCAGACATTTCTAGAAAAAAGTTTAAAAAATCCTGTTATATTCCGTACTACTGCGAGAACTCGTAGGAAGTTATGTATCTAGGAGAGACATCATAGTCCGTGTCCACTCAGACACTCGTAACAAACCTCAGTATCGAGTACTCGTGATGGGATTTTAATCTGGGGGTAAACTTAGAGATCAGCTTCAGATCTGTAGAAAGACACAAATGTTCAGCCGAATTTGACAGCCATACTCGACACGTGCGCATAAACGTCATCAAAAGATATAGATAACTACAACAATTTATTCTGAAATACAAAACAGAATACGTAACTATTATTTATTTCGTCATTAGTGCTGGACAGATGCTAATAGAAGATTTTAGAAAATATGTTACGAGTTATCTGAAAACTAATAATAGTGTTCTTTAAAACAAAATTGTAAATAAATAAACTAACGGAATTTCAATAAATTTAAGATACCTATTCGTTTACTTTGTAATATTATTAAAAAAGAAACATCCCACGAGTCCATACAGTCGCGTAAGATCCACGAAGTGGAGCGATTTTATTCATTTTTAAAACATCGTAGATTTGGTAATTTTTTAATTGATAAAATAATTTATTTTGCGTCATTTTATGAAGATATCCGTATTTGAAATATATGGAACCAGATGAATAACTTTTAATACAGTATCGTTCTATGCAAAAATATGTGATACAAAACGCAAGAGAACATTTGAGAATAAATTGTGAATTTCGCTCACTTTGCCAGACGGTTGCTTCAATAATTCGGAAGAGTGTCGTATAGGTAGGTATAAAAGAATATTGCCTTATATTCTAATCCAAAAATACAGTCTCATTTGCCAGCGGCGACATCTATTTGCTATTTCATGGAAATGGAAATAAGTTCAAATAATCCATACATGCGTTAGCATACTGATTATAAAAATTCAAAATAAAGATATACATCGTGAAAATCAGTGAACGTTACCCAGCCATCACACATATGATAGGTCGTGAGCCCTATAAACATCCAAAAAAACTTCCACACTATAATTTTAAATTATCGTCTATTCGTTTGTTTCATGGCTTATTTTTTATTTAATCCATAGAAGAGAATGTTTGCGTAAAAATTTTTAATAGAAGGGTTGATGTCCCAAGAACCGGTAAAACGTGTACCAAGAGCCGCGCGGCTCGCTAGTTCTACGTTTATTTGACAATTCTCACGTTGTTATCGAAAACATTTTAACATAACTTTTCAAATGTGAAAATCATACATTTTTTTGAAAAATGCTTATGATGTACTCTTAAATCTACAGGGTTATTTGTAAAACATTAATAACCTCGCAGGACTATACTCTTGCCTTGATTATGAGTCGAAAATGTTCAAGCTATTATGACCTAATATCAATATTTATGGAGATATGCGACAACAAAGTTTGCATTTTTTTTTTCAATATTTCTTACTTATTTTTTGTAAAACGCTGGAATATCATTACAGTAACTTATATCGATTACAAAAAATTCATTAGTTTCAATACAAGTTAAATAATATGATAAAAACCCTAAAAAATTTCCAATTGGAATGTTTTCTTATTGGAGTTCGAAAGTTTTTATTATTTTTTTGGTTTGTATTAAAGAGAATGAATTTTTCATATTTGATATAAGTTACTGTAATGATAATCCAGCGTTTTACAAATTATAAAGTCAAAAATATTGAAAAAAAAATGCAAACTTTGATGTCACATATGTCCATAACTATTGATATTAGGTCATACTAGCTTGAAAATTTTCGACTCATAATCAAGGCAAGAATATAGTCCTGCGAGGTTATGAATGTTTTCCAAATAATCCTATATATTTATATTAATATAAGCTAAACGAATGCCATTTTCATTGTGATAAAGAAGCAATCCCAATCTAATGTGCTTGATTTGAAGTTAGAGAAGCAATTACAACACATTAATTACAATGGAATCGAAACGTCATCATAAATCTGAATTCTCATAAAAGCACAAAAGGCGATATCATCTAAACATTGAATTCTCATAAAAGCACAAAAGGCGATATCATCTAAACATTGAATTCTCGTAAAGACACAGAAGGCGACTTCGTCTTAACACACTAATTACCATAAATGCACTATCAACAAATGTTATTCTCGCAATTCG
>JADDOH010009005.1:0-113609 GCA_016648135.1 Agrypnia vestita | reverse complement strand
AAAAAATACTCTTACACGCAACTTCTGCACATTATACACGTATGTACTGAACTCCACGTCGTAGAAACACCAGGGGAACAGAAAGACCAGCCGGGAGCCGAGGTCGCGGCTTCGAGACCACCACCACCACGTCATTCCGTTGCCCGCACCGGTTAAGTCAACAGCGCCCTTGTCGATCTCGTGAGAATTATTATAGTAAACGTGAATTTGTAATAAATGTTAAATTAAAGTAATAAAATACCTATAGTAATGAAAAAGTAAATAAACAGTGAGATTAATGTAAGTACGCGAACGGTCTTATCATTCTCCTATATCTTTTGCTCAACCATTTCTCTGACATAAATCTGCCTATACAGGGTCAGTGGAAAATACCGCCATCACAATCAAACAATAATAATGTATAACTAATTCATTCTTAACGAAAATTTTTGATTTTTTAAAGCTTCTTTTATGTGTAGTTTTTTTTTGTGACAATATCGCAACATTCTGTCAGATAAGTATTTAATTTAGATTTTTGTTCAATATTTTGTTGCGTAAAAATCTTGATTCAACTTACTAACCGCACGCGCCTGTTATTTAGTAATTTGTATAAAATTAATATATAGTTATCTTGCAGGTATACGAATTTATCAGTATTTGGATCCACAAAGGTCTAAATCTAGTCCTAAACATAAACTTAAAATATATTTTGCGCATACAAGATATCATCATCATCATCAGAAGCTTTCTATCCCCTGCTGGATGAAGGCCTCCCCAGTGTCTCTCAGTTTCCTATGTCAATTGTTGTATGTGCCTGACAGTTCAATAGAATTTAATGATTTTATCAATCCAGCGAGCTTTTGGACAAGACAATGAATAATCGCAAAAATTATTAAATTAAAAAAATCGAATTTTTTTAATCCATCACACAATATTTTTTACTTTAGATTGTTAAAATTTCAAATACTCATTTTTTCCAACGGAATATATTTTAATATTCCGACAACATCAAAGTGCTCGTTTGCTTATTAGCGTCAAGGGAGTTCCTGAGCGGGTTCTATCGCCACCCTTAATGTTCAAATCCTGGTTTATCGATGATGGAGCCATTTTTCATCCACCTGTGCTTGCCGTGATGGAATCATATAAAACCCAGGCATCCAGTGTGACGCCGAAATCGGGTGACAAATCTGAATTATATCCTCCAAAGGCTTTTGCGCGATTTCACGTAGACTGGCACTTTGTACGGCCTCAATGATAGGTTTAGGGAAATGGTGGACTTTCTGTGTGTGTATATTGTTAAATGTTTTAAAAAGGTCGCAGACAGGACATAATTGAAGTTCTTCCAGCGGAAGAGGCGCAATACAGGGCTCCGATTCCGTTCTCTGGTGCCGTCGCGAACACACGCTCTTGCACTTTTCTCTCTATTTTTATCTGAGCGTCACTTACCTTGCGACAATCTTATCTTGTAAATAATTACACAAAAATATCTTCAGAATACCAGATTTTTTAAATTATTGAACAGTAAGTACGAATGTTTTATTTAAATAAATGTGTATGCCTGATCTTTATTTAATTAATCAATTATCGTGGAATATTAAGCAATATTATTTTTAATACGTTTCCCATAAAACTATTGTCACGTTTCGTGGCTGCAGGGGGTATTAATGAAAACGCTTGGATTTAATACAGGATTTATTGAATAGCGATTAATTAATTATTCTAACGTACAAAGTCGCTTATTTCTGTTAAACTTTTCCATAAAATAAACTGTTCCGCAATTTATCACTCGTTAGTTGACACTTTGTATTCGCTTTAATACTTTTTTTACTGTTCACTAGAATATTTCATCAATTTCCGCACTTATCAATTTCGCTTCGGTTTATCTCACCACGTAAGAATTTTCTAGAATCGCTGTCGAATCTCCGCTCGCATGGCACCACTGGCTTCTCGCCGCTACCGCTCGCTGGGCCGGCCTAACCCGCCGCCCACGGCTACCTTCGTTTCTGTTATCTCTGTCAGACGCGCACGGAAAATAACTCTCCGGTTACTCCCGCGTGTCGTATTTATACTGACCAACGCTGTTATCGAAATTTCAAGACATTTCCCGCATTTTCCAGACTTTTGGAAATGTCTCTCGAAAGTCGGAGGTGATTCCAGATCCTTCGATAGTATTGTGCCAACTTCAAACAACCGTCACTTTGACAGAAGTGCATGATTCCCTTTTTTAGCCTCGTTACAATATGTTGAATCATCTCTGTGTGAGACTTCGTATCTTAATTATCTGTATGTATCTTAATTAATATATAGTGATGATTTAAGCGTTATTTAAACCGGTTATTTTTGGCACAGTTATTTGTGTTTTGTATCTGATTTTAACGATGAATGATAACTTATATATTATTGTTGTCTAGTATTGATGGTTGCCCGTCGAATTGCAAAAAATCATCGACGCAATCAGATACAAATTTCAAATAACTGTTAGTACGTCCCCGGTTAAAATACCATCCCTTATTAATAATTAACCCTCCGTGGATAAAATACAGTAATTATGTTCTCGGAGCACACATATAAAAATATCGTTAAAAATGTATGGTTCGTACTAAGTGAATTTGGGTTTAATTTAAACCTTTTAATATTCAAAACGTTGCATTTTGTGCATTATAACACAGAAAATTAAAATATAAATCGATTTCTCTCCAAACTCTGACATGCAAAGTTTGAAATGTTTTTCGATCACGAAAACTATTATAGTTAGATTGTTTGATTTCATTTCACAGTCCCGTCGCGGGGTCCATTGTTTACCGTGAGAGCCTTTTAAAAATTTGTATTCGAAACCCACCATCCCCGTGATTAAATTTTCAGCTAAATACCTACATACTACACCCCCACCCGAGCGATTTTCCGCGCTATCGAACCTTAATACAAGGGAATTGAGTGTTTTTACGAGCCGGGAATTCCTTCAGATCGAATTAAAAATCAGCAAGCGGGCAAGTCTCAAAACCGGGTCGACGCTCTTTTAACACCCCGTTTTATTTAATGAGATGAACGTGTAACTTGTGCACGCTATTTGTAATGGGCATGCTGACAGATTTTTTTAAATATTTTTTTATTTATCAGAGACACTAAAAGGATAATAGGTACATGATACTCTGATAATAAACATTATAGTGAAGACTTTGTCCACTATCCCAATTACAAGTGTCTTCGGCACACTCTAGTAACATGTATATTTGCATTTAAGTATATGTACATTTATGTGTATTGTATATTTAGTGATTGAATGTAGTGCGACTAGTATTTAATGAATAATTGATTCAATAGATCTATAGATTTAGGTCGTCGTTTAGAAAATGGATGTTGTGTATGAGTGAGTTTTTGAACAAAAATAAGGTATCTGCAAGAATATCAGCTCAATGTTAGGGTCAGCACAATAAAAATTATATGTGCGACACAACTTTGTGAAGAAAAGTAAACAATATTATCAGTGTGCTGGCTTATTCTAATGAACTCTGGGTTTCTTATACAAGGTTTAACATGCAAATTTATATCCGATAGAGAGAAAGAATCAATATCTCCGCTGAGAATCTTGTGTAGCACAACGAGATCGGATATTTTCCGTCAGGACTCAAGTTTGTGCATCTTGAAAAAGGCAAGTCGATTTTCGTAACTGTGAAGATTTTGAAATAACATTCTATATTGTAGGTACACGCCTACAATTACCGATAATAACATTATTTCAGTAATAAACTATGTTTTTACGCAAATAATTGCATTTTCATCTACATATTTTTAATTTCGCGCAAAAGCGCCCTCAGCCGTAATTTTGTCTACGTGACGTCAAGTCTCAGTAAACATTGTATTGTGTCTATGGCAACGGTTTAAAGACACGGTGATGGGTACTGAGATAATTAATTATTTTAATTTAAAATAGTTGCGGATGACATTATTATAATTGGGATATTAATAAACTTAAACATTCAATTTTTCATTGATTTCATTATGGGTTTTTAGTTTTATATAAAAGTAAATGTAATTACTTAGTCACCATTATTTTAGACTCTCACGACAATGTGTTATTTATTTGTCTTAATATTTGAAGGAACTGTGTTAAAGCCAAAAAATAGTAATTCCTATGACATAGTATACATAGATATCGCCTTAATAAATACATATGGTATTCTTTCAAATTATTTAACGTACGGTAAAAACCTATAATATGCCTGAAAATTGTTATATCGGTCATATTATAGGTTTTTACGCTGCCTGGAAAGTTTTTGCTTGCGACTTCCTGCAGGGCTTCAGTACCAAGTTTCGTCATCATTAGGGCCCAAGTTTCCATACAACCTTTTCGAAAGTTTCAGATCTGTCTTCCAGGCATTTTGTTACTTTAAAAGCTTTAATGGACGTAAATAATGATCCGAATACAGAGCCCATGCTTAGGCCGGCGCCACACTATGCGGATTCTTCGCCGCGCCTCTTCGGTCAATATGCGCTTATCAAACACACTACGCGGTGATCGGTCGATCAATTTGCTTTGCCGATTTGACGCGACTGAAAAAAAAATGCCATTGTGTTATTTTGTACTGAGAATTACGCTTTTATGGCGGACCTTAACCTTTAAATTATCGAAGTATTATATTTGGGCCTGAATATATAAATACAGTGGTAGAATTCTTTTCGTTTAAGAAAAACAGTCGAAATAGTATGTGTAAGCCGTGCGTACGAGGCACATTGTTTGGTTGTGTTTGTGTTTGTACCCGTAAACACCAACACAACGCAACAATTTCAGTCGTACGCACGACTTACACATACTAATTCGATTGTCTTTCTTAAAAGGAAAGACCTATAAACCGTACAGTAAATAAATACTCATAATTGGTAATTAAGATAAATTACAAAAGTCTCACAGAGACGAAGCTACTTATATGGGAAAATGCATACAAATTTTGAAGGGTGGCCCAGGGCTTATGATCCGTATGAGCTGGCTTTAGTGATCCACGTAAAGTTCCTCGTACACTTTGCTAAAGCCATATAAGGTTGAAGTTTGTCATTCCCATGAATAAGTACATAGTTGTCACCGCTGGTAATGAGATATAATTTTCGAGTAAGAGTATGAAATAATATTATTTTTATATGTGTTTAATATTCATCTGAATTATAATTATTTATTATTCAGCTTTGTGAATACTATAAAATAAAATTTTGAAAATGAAATGGGAATTTACATCCTCATTAAAAATGTCCTTAGGTTTTCACGGCCGTTCAGAATCTTCTGTGTATAGTTTTCTGGAATATTCTGCCGTTTATATGTGACCTCTCTGGCCAACGTTTCGGATCCCATTGCAGGGTCCATCATCAGGGCTGATGTGATGAGAACGTCTTAAGTTAAAAACCTCGTGGTATCCGGCGCTGCAGGATAAATCAAATCGACGATCCGCACAGTCCGACATCCGTTAGTAGGTACATAACACACTACATCAAGACACACACCTTGTTTTTGGCACGGTACTGCGATCCAGCATTTAACATAACACAAACTTGGAGACACTCTGACTTCGGTACGGTATTGCAAGGCAGTACATAACCTACACTTCAACACTCACTCATCACATCAGCCCTGATGATGGACCCTGCAATGGGATCCGAAACGTTGGCCAGAGAGGTCACATATACACGGCAGAATATCCCAGAAAACTATACACAGAAGATTACATCCTCATTTACTTTTTTGTTGAAAGTTGCTGTCGGTACGCAGTTTTCCAGCTGTATTGTGGTCGGGACACCCTATTTATAAAAATGGCCTACAGACAGTTTTAAAAATAGTTTGATCTTGACACATAACTCCTATTTTTTATCACCGCACTATAAAGGGAATGTAAACAACCGCAAAGGGCCGCAGTTCTTTTGTCGTACATGACAGAAAAAATAAACGAGGTACGATCAAAAAATACGCAAAAATTTTTATTCTTCCGGGCTGTCTAAATCAAAATATCCAAATTTGTTTGTTGATGTTTATATTCCTGACATATCTTGACATTCGAAGCCCTTTAAATGCTTACTTTCATGTTGTAAAAAAGGAGTGAAATTAGAATGAATGCGGTGTAAATTCGGTCACTAAAGCGCTTTTGTGGAAAATCTTTGATCCATAGAGTAAGGGATAAACAAATTAGATATGAATGTAATGCTGGCTGTAGTTTGGTAGGTAGATAAAATAAAGAAAGGAGTGCTGAGAAGTTTTGGTCGTGTGGAACGTATGAGCGAGGAAAAGATGGTTAAGAAAGTATATGGGGCGAGTGTTGAAAGCAAAATGCATAGAGCATGATCAAATACTACAAGTATTGGAGGGTGACTCTATTAAAAGCATTAAAAACTGTATAACATGTATGAGAAGATTTATGAATGTAGCCGAAGCAAAATTGTTGTGTCAAGATGGAAGAATATGGCGTTCTGTCCTCTCTGCTTCTCCTGCGGAGAAACGTTGTCTATTGAAAATTTTACACGTGTTTGTACATGTACGATTATTTACAAGAAAAAAATAAAACAAAAACTTTTCTGACGTTAACATTTTTGACATCAACATTTGAATGAAAACAAAACTGTTATGTTGCCTCATCCTCCACATTCGCCAGATATGGTCCCCTGCGACGTTTTCCAAAGATGAAAAAAAAACTATAAGCATTTGACTAACTGAGAAGATTTTATGGTTTAAAATTACAGAGATGTACATATTTTTAAATCCTTTATATTAATTTAAAATGTTGGGTTAGGTAACGTTAATTAGATTCACGAAACTCGCACTGAAAAGGACGAAAGGGCGCTAACCTTAAACATTGTTACATAACCCGTGACTGACAGGTTAGCAAGAGCAACACAGCAAGACAGAGGATACACACACACACGCGTAACTTGGAGTGTTACACAGAGCCAAAAACGCAGTCCCCCACAAAAATATGATGTTTATTAAGATTGTGCTAAAGACACAATACGAGTTATTAATTACTAATAAAGTTTCGGGAGGAGCAGTCCCTCTCATCATCCGGTATAGTTAATTATATTAAGTTCTTGTGGTGGAAAAACCTTGAAAGAGAAAATTGACACAGGTACAATCGAACTGAAATTTTGCACATCGACTGGATGTCGATGACAATGCACTTTTACATTTGGGGTCACATGATAATATTAAGACTTTTCCACCAGAAATCAAAAACTTATATGGGTAATTCCCATTTTTTATCAAAAAATACGTAAAAAAAGAAAACGTCCTTGTAGGAAAAGTGATGATGGATCTTACTAGTTTTGGTCTTTCTCTTCAAGGGAAAAATATTCACCGAGATTGCAGCCCTTAAGGTAGTGAATTATAGGGGTTTGAAAAAAAATGTCCTCCATGGTAATGTTACCTCATGTCCGTGGAAGTGACATTTCCTACATGAATGTAATACATATATGGGAATGACATACTACAAGGAGGTGATACTTTTTGGAAATAACCTTTGCATTTCATTTTGCACTGTATTTATTTTAATTCATTTGCATTTGTTTCAGATTCGTTTTCGTTCACAGTTGTGTTTTTGTTGAGGTATCCCTTCGGCAGTTTTTGAATGCTTTTTGTGTTTTGGCATCTAAAATCAACAATAAATGGATAATAAACAATAACAAAATAAATAAATGAAGCAAGCATTCCGTAAAGTCGCGCCCATATACTATATAATTGTCAGTTCCATGGGTCAACAGTCACATCCATGGGTCAATTTTTATCCACGGATCCATGGAAGTGACGTCCATGGAAGTGACTTTTTTCATTAAAATCGTAGAAACATAACCACTTAATCAACCATGAACATACAAATTTAGTATAGTGTTTTTGATACATAAACGCAATTAAACCACAAAATCAAAGTTCATTATTGAAGTGTACATACCTTTGGCGATCAACACGGTTGTGACCACTTATGCTTTAAGAATTTTGACACTAGGAAACTAAATAAGATTTTCTCGTAGCGGTTACAAAGCCGGTAGAAACTGCCAACTGAGTCAAGATGGCAGAAGATTACTTAGTTTATTCACAGTAGCGTTTGTCAAAAATA
Source organism: Agrypnia vestita (assembly GCA_016648135.1). Taxonomy (NCBI): domain Eukaryota; kingdom Metazoa; phylum Arthropoda; class Insecta; order Trichoptera; family Phryganeidae; genus Agrypnia; species Agrypnia vestita. Next base: position 105,546 of record JADDOH010009005.1, on the reverse strand, counting down.
CACAATATTTTTATAAAATATGACTGGTGTGACACTCATCCATGGAAGGGACAAATAAATTGATCACAAACTTTTATCTATTAAAAAAAAAGAATGTGTATAGCTATAGACAATATGTTTATATATTTAAATAGTAAATTTATTGAAGTTCATATTGGCAATCTTTTTTACGTATTTATTATAAAGACAGAAAGACACGATATTTTTTTTCCCACAAAGCTAGAGTAATCACACCCACGAAAGGGACATTTTTGATGGTTTGGCACGCAATAAAAAAATAACTATGCACTTAATTTACATACATATATACTAAATTTACAATATATTATTTATATTTTGTGAACATAAATCACGATCCCGGTATTTAAGTACTACAGCTTGGAAAAATGATAGTCACACTCGTTTTTTCCAAAAATGGGAATTACCCATATATACACGCATACAAAAAAATTTAATTTATCTCAGATATTCGGAAAAGTACCTACTTTCTGATACTTTCTAAAATTATTTAAATCATTGACAATTTAGAATTCATCTCTTTATTTTAAATTGTTAGAAAACAAAAGCTGATTGTTACTCGATAAAATAATTTATCCCAATTATAATAATTTCGTTGTCGGTCCGTCCGTCCGTCTATCTGTCTGTCTATCCCCGTAACTTCGTGTAATGTCCGTCACTTCTTACTTACTTACCATCACGCCGTTTCCATGGAGGGGTAGGCAGGGAATATAGATCGCCAAACTCTTATGTTCTGATATACATACTCTCGCCTCATCCGCGCTCATACATCTTCGTATGCAAGCTCGCCAGTTGTTGAGGCTTCTAACGGGACCGTCTTCCAGTAACTGGTTAATCTGGTCATGCCACGTATTTCCACGGTCGCCCTCTCTTTCTGGCGCCATCAACACTTGCATTGTATATCTTTCTTATCATTTTTTCCTCATTCATTCACTCAACCTGCCCAAGCCATCTGAGTAACCCTTTTTTCATTCTATTAATTATGCTTGGATCTGCTTTACATTCATTCCTAATATCTGCATTCTTTACTCTATCATAAATGGATTTGTCTCACATACGTCTGAAGGATTTCATCTCCACTGCATTCAATATTCTTTCGTTCCTCTTCTGCCAGCTCCAGACTTCACTTCCATACATCAGTGTTGGTAACAGTATTTTGTTTCTTTTTTCCATTTTTTTCTTAAAAAACATAAAAAAATTAACGTAACTACCTGATTTTTTTTCATTTCTTTACGTATTTTTTTTTCTTTTCTTTTTTATAAAAATAAATAAATATTAGGAACCGAAACATAAAATTACATTCATTTTTGACGGGTTGCAGCTACTTTAATAATATTTTATATTTTATAAAAGATTTCTAATGACAAATGTTATGTTAACTGATGGGTTAATTTTTTACTATACTTATTTGTTCTTACCAGTTCTTTGTGACATTTCTATCAAGTTCCCAACCCCTTCGCCAAGGTGTCACCACCACAGGACCGACTCGCGACTGTTCATGACGTGAAACATCATATATTTACGTGGAGGTTTTATTTGATCTCTGGAAATTCTCATTTGGGCTGCATCCTCACCTGAGGGGCTCCTATCTCTCAGCAGATAAAGTAGTAAACTGGGATGGAGTCCCGCGGGAAGCAACTGGAGCCGGGCGTTTAATAGGAATTCCGTCTTGTAAGAGTCAGTTGACAACATGAATTTAGTAGCGGCACGTACGGTTATGTAGGTCCTGTCACATTCGCCGCAATGCACAGAATGTCACGCGAAATGGGGTACGCTGGTGTTATCATTTTGAATATGAAACTACGAATATTTGTTTAACCTTTACATTACCATGCGGGGTAACGCAATTACCCCAAAAATATAAAGTTATAAAAGTTAAGGTTGTTATTACCGTCATTAGACATATTTAATTGTAATTTCGGATATTTTATACGCACCTTATGTATAACCGAGAAGCGAATCTCGACGTTTTGTTGGATACTTATCCAACGTCATCAGGAGGACGACCTTTAGCCGCGGAGGTGGAGGTCGGACTGATTAGGTCATTAGGTGCTGCTTTCTAGGGCGTAAATTGTATGTACTATTGTAGAAGAAGAGAACACTCCACAACAAAGTGCATACAATTTACGCCCTAGAAAGCAGCACCTAATGACCTAATCAGTCCGACCTCCACCTCCGCAGGTAAAGGTCGTCCTCCTGATGACGTTGGATAAGTATCCAACGAAACGTCGAGATTTGCTTCTCGGTAATACATACGGTGCGTATAAAATATCCGAAATTACAGTTAAATAAATTTAAAGTTATAATTGAAGACCCCATGGCAAAAAGTTGTTAACTAACATTCAAGTCATTTTGAGATAATTAGACATTTGCATTTCGCCTTTGAAAAATATGTTTTATTGCTAATTCAAGATTTATTTTTATTGATTTATGTCACTTAAAAAAAAAGTATTTATAAAGTTAAAAAAATGCATTTATTCGCAAAAAAATTAAAATATACTAATTTTCCCTGTAAAAAAATGTAGTTAGCAACCATTTTTTCACCTCTGGAACTCATTTTTAATAGAATAACACCTTTTTAAAATCGGTAAAACACGAACATCAAACAATCCTTCAAATGCTATCCGTTTTTACCATTCATTATCCAAAATTACAAAATTCCTGGCATGTTAATTAATACTACAAAACATGGTATGTACCATTTAAAATTATTGAAAAATAATATATAAGTACATATTTTAATAGTCTTCAAATAAAAACAAATATATGACAGTACTGCCAGAGTAAAATTTATATTAACCATAAATATTCCAATCAAATTAAAAGCCGTGTTAATTTCAGAATGGTGGCATGAACATGTTCTTATTGAGGATAACATGTTCTTCCCATTAGTAACTGATTTGATTTTTATGAAAAAGTGTAGTTAACATGTTCTTAACCCTGTGTTTTGATTCTGAACTTATTTCCAATGGAAAGAGTGTAACACATTATTTAGTTTAGAGGGCTTATCAATTCATTTTTGACAAAAATGTTAGTTAACAACTTCTTGCCATGGGGTCTTCAATTGTTTTGGCGCAATTAGAGTCAAAATTTTACTGCGACGGAAGTTGCGTATGCAGCATGTTGCGGAAATGCGAGTCAGTTAAGTTAATTGTAAAAATGATATTTATATATGCAAAGAAATGCGCGTGCATTCGTGCGCACCAGAAGTTAGCCAAGACAATAAAATGTCTATATTTCACAAATTGTTTATGGTTGTTGCGTAACTGTCAAAAATTTATTCTCTTGAAATTTGTATTTCAGTTATATAAATAGTTTATTGTTGACCATCTTGAATCAATTCTATTATAAAGATTCTCAATTCAAAAGCTGACGAATGATTGGTTGATAACTGTTTATTGAATTATAATTTGAACTATGTAATCGAAATGCTAAAAGAGGCATCTCGAACAAATTTCTGTATTTCATTGAAGATATTTTACTGCGTTTGATAGAATATCATTAGTTGGAAAAGTAATTACTATGTGATTCTAGGCTTCAGGTTTTAAATAATGGAATAATGGATCTCAGAGGAACTCGCTATAGTTGTAATGTATTTACTAACCATTTTTTAGATATTCACAAAGTCACTGGCCACGAATTCAATCGGATCGTTGTTCTTTAATTCACACCAAACTTCGTCATTCGCACTATTTCAGGTCATTCGTCTGTGTGCTTCGTCTATTTTATCAGGAATATTCCACTTGCAATTGGTACCTTTCACGTTATCGCTGTCATTATCACACTGATCAAACGTGAAAATAAACTCGCTCGCCTCACGTAACCTGGCCATGTCAATTTCGCGATGCCTCGAGAACTTTCTACACATTTCAAGTATGTCTCCATATTTTCAGCAGCTTCCCCATACATCCAGCGACTACGAGAGTAGCCCAGTCGATTCCATACTTGTTTGGATAGTTTGTGACAATATCATAACATGCTTTCGCTTCAAGTAGTCGTGGGTAAACCGCGTGGTGCTGTTTTATGACACTTTACTCACTTAATAGCTATCAAGTATCAGCTTTCAAAAAGTAACACTTAAGAAATTGGGGCAATTTTAAGCCGGGTACCGCTTGTTGGAACATCCCTTATACGCCTTCACATTTGTAGTATTCTTAAGCTTGTATTATATTCAATAACCAATACTCATCGATATGAATTCATCGTTTCAAAAGTATCGAGAGGGCTTTTGAGAAAAATGTTCCCGTAGCAGGCAAAAGAATAATGCTCTATGTATTCAATGCTAATGCCTCGATCCCTTTGAGACTTGAACGGCTGAGTGCAAGAGCTTAAAATATAGGCAAAATCCATCAAACGAATAAGGTTTGAACATTTTTGATCATCCTGGATTTATAAACATTAAATTTCAAATATATATTTTATAAAAAGAAAGCAAAAATCATTTACATCCACATTTTGATGGCCTAGAAAGGACGAATATATTTTTTTTATTTATTATTATTTATTTTTTTACGCTTCAACAGGCCAGGAGGCCCAATTACAGAAGCGAAATACATGACAAAACACCCAGGCTTGAGTAAATCACGTAGATTAAATTATGACCTCACCGGGAATCGAACCCGGAACCCTCGGTGTGGGAAGCCAGTGTCATACCCACTGCGCTACGAGAGTCGCCGTTTATTTCAAATAATTGAGAAATCAACATCTCCACTACAGAAATGTTCACATATTAATATTTCTTATTATTAAAATAAAAGTGTTAAATAAGAATAATAATAAGAAGTAATGTCAAGTATCGTGGTTAGGAGTAAATAATTAACACGTATTTAAGTAATAAATGGTAAAAGAAACGTAGTAAGACCCTATGACTACGTAACTTGAGGGACTGTTTTAAGTGTAACCCGACTAAGTTGTTCCGTGCGGCATTAAATAAAGTCGTAATCACTAGAATGATTGCTTATCTCCGAAAGGAGATGACACTATAAGAAGAAGAAACACTCGTATTTCGCTCGTATTAATCGCTTTGATTTATTTCGCCAATTAGGTACTTCGCTCGATTATTCACTTTATTTATCGCTTTGATTCCCTTACGACTGGCCATACTAAGTATAGTCTGGCGGCTCGCAGCTGGCTTTGCACGGTAACGATCTTTCAAACGTGACAACAACTGCACCGCGATCGACGCCGTATTTATACCCAAAATGCTAGTATTTTTGTACTTTCTAGATTATCTAGTGTTTAGGAAAAGATTTTCGTTGCTTTTAGGTTGAACCAGGTGTTTTCAGATATTTCTCGAAGGTTAAAGATCACCCGAAAATGCTATAGATCGTTTTCATTCTTTAAGGGTTTGGAGGTGTTTTGGAGCAACTTATTTTGGGTCACCACCCGTCATAATAATAATAATAATTGGATAATTTGTATAGCGCCGTTTTCGCGAAATACTCACCTCAAGGGCGCTTTAATAATTAACACGTATTTAAGTAATAAATGGTAAAAGAAACGTAGTAAGACCCTATGACTACGTAACTTGAGGGACTGTTTTAAGTGTAACCCGACTAAGTTGTTCCGTGCGGCATTAAATAAAGTCGTAATCACTAGAATGATTGCTTATCTCCGAAAGGAGATGACACTATAAGAAGAAGAAACACTCGTATTTCGCTCGTATTAATCGCTTTGATTTATTTCGCCAATTAGGTACTTCGCTCGATTATTCACTTTATTTATCGCTTTGATTCCCTTACGACTGGCCATACTAAGTATAGTCTGGCGGCTCGGACAGGAAAGCTCCAAAGGCGTAGAATGTTAGTTTGATGATTTTAGTATCTCGATAAAACATGTACCTACAAGTTATACATGAGCATGATTGCAAAGACAATGATAGATACTCGAAGGGCGATTGCCTCCGGCCACCCGCCGGAGGTCGATGAAAGACTGACACGCCCACCTAGGGTGTGAAAAAAAAAGGGTGACCGCAGGGAATAAGGAGAACCGTGGTTTGAAAGTAATAATTTCTATTATAAATATGTCTACCGAGGCAAGACTAACGATATACAACGGGATTGTATGGAAGTGAAGCCAGGAACTGACAAATGAAAAAAATAAGAGGAATGAAAATAAACTGAATGCTATAGAGATGAGATCGCTTAGACGTTTATGTGAAAAATCGAAAATAGAGTAAAGAATGAAGATGTTGGGAAAGAATAAAGTAAAGTAAAGGTGATCTTAGCCTTATGTATAGAATGAGAAAAGAGTCGCTCAGATGGCATGTTGGGCGAATGAATGAGGAAAGAGAACCAGAAAGAAAGAATAACTGCGGAGACGTGACGTAACCAGATTAACCAGGAATCGGAGGACGGCCCAGTTAGGATTCTTAATAATCATCGAGCTAGTATGCGAAGATGAATGAATGAGGCGAGAATTATGTGTCAGGATGGAGGAGTATGGCACTCTATCTTCCCTACCTACTCCCATGAAAAACGGCGTGATGTTAAGTAAGTAAAAAAAGAAAATTATGTTTCGGTCCTAAAAATATATATAAACACCTTTATTTATCGTAATTGATTTTCCGTAGGGGATATTTCATAAAAATTTCGCGTTTCTTCGCAAACAAACTTTCTTCGACACCTGATAATACGTAACATATAAGAAAACAACTCGCATTTTCAACGGTGTAAAATATATTCAGCACAGTGAGAGGTGCAAATCCAAAAATCTCTCCGAACACGGAATGCTTCTACGGAGGAGTTATTGTATTACAGGACCCCAGCACGTGGCTACAGAATAACATCATTTTTCATTTCTTCTGAATTTTAAAATATCTCTGCACATTCTCTGAAATTCTTTACAATTCTTTTTTTCATGTATTTTCAAATAATGTAACGAAATTGTAAGCAGAGAGCATTGCGCAATGTCGGAATCTCTTGTAAAATATCACTTTGGAACAACACTGTAGAAATCTCAAGAACACCCTACAATGCTCTAGGAAAAACGCCTGGAATAGCCTAGAAGCGATAGAAACCTTCTCTTAAACACTAGAAATGAAATAGATGTTCTCTAAGATTCGAAAAACCAACTTGATTACATATAAATAGCGGGTGTCAAGGATGATTTTATGATTTCTACTTTCTACTGATGCGATATTAGCGCCAAACAGCGACAACAACAACAACAATAACAAGCAACAGATAATAAAGTGGAGTGCCTACTTTTGTGCGATAATTTGAATGGAATATTTTGGCATGTGATAAATAAAATGTTACCCAGCGATAATAGTGTTAAAAAATAAGGACCGGGGTTAAAATTAATGCGTGTTGAGTAAATTTATCAATTTATTAAAATAATTAATAATTCATTTCTAGAGTTTTCAATTGTCTCCCAATTGTGTGTGTGACAATAATATGAATCCCAAAGCTATTTCATATAACATGACTTCAAAATAACACTTAAGTTATCATTCAATTCTTTTTTTTTATTTATAAACATAAATAAAAATTAATATGTTTTAATAAACATCTCAAATCAATATGGTAAAACAAAAAGGCTTATAACAGGGCCATTATCCAATACAACTCAAATAAAATGATTATTTGTTTCATTTTGGAAGGTTTTTATCATTTTATTCGACTTGTATGAAAGCGAATAAAGTAAAAAATATAAGTAACTGTAATAAAAAATTCAACTTTAAAAAAAATGCAACATTTGATATTGCATATCTCCATAACTATACATGTTCGATAGTTAGGTACAGAGATATACGATATTAAAGTTTTCATTTCGTGATTTGATTCATTATGAAGGCAGGAATTCAGATATAAAGTTTTTGCTACTGGCTATGAGATACTCTGTATAACTCTATGACATTTTTCAATAATATTACAAAGTAAACGATTATCTTTTATTTAATAAAAGTATTTCAAAATTTATCAGTTAATTTACTTATTCGTTCCTAAATTTCATTCAATAAACGTATAATATTGTAGTAAGACTCTGTAGCTATTAAATGCTTATAACAAAAACGGCGGTCAGTCAACCGTGACCGCAGACTGTAACGCCCCCAATCCAGGGTCGCTCATCCTTGACCGGCTTATCTCTCTAAAGCATTCTACGACATTCCATCGTATAGTAAAATACTTCATTGAATCATCTTGAATCATTCCACAGATTTCTCTTTACTTCTAGAATAAACCTTTCGAGGGAATTTTGCTATAAAAGGAGGCACGTGACACGGGCTCAAGCGATTCAGTTCATGACGTTAACAATGCAAAATTAACATGATACTACCAAGCGAACCTGTGTGATTAGTGATTCGTGACACTATCAACCGAGCGAGCACAGTTTGACTACCAGTAACACCTGCGGAAATGAATTCAAAATATCGGCCGAAAAGTGATCTAAGCGATAGATATAGCTTTAATTAGTGCAAATCAAAAAACGATTCAATAATAAGTGTGTGAAATATTAAGACATTTAGCGACTATTAAAAAAGAACAGTTCTTCAAATTAACTAGTGTCCAGTGACTTTCTTTGGTAATAAATAAAACTAAATTAATTTTCGGTGTTTACGTTCACTCAAGTCCCACGACAATATTATTTACGTTCGCAATCTAAGAAGGCCACATTCGATGCAATTTATTTGCTTGTTGTTGTTTTCGATATCGTAAATAATTGGCTCATGTTCCGTATAACAAGGCACAGCAGGTGAGGGGATGGGCCGACCGAGCCTCCTCTCAATATCAACACAAAAACGTGACAAAAGGGTGAAGCACTTTTAGTTTCGTAAATAACTGAGAAATACCTTCAAAATTCTACAGCATTTTTAAGGCCAGGTACACACGCATACCCGCGCGGTGTACGCGATATCAAAAACGCAGTCCCCCACAAAAATATGATGTTTATTAAGATTGTGCTAAAGACACAATACGAGTTATTAATTACTAATAAAGTTTCGGGAGGAGCAGTCCCTCTCATCATCCGGTATAGTTAATTATATTAAGTTCTTGTGGTGGAAAAACCTTGAAAGAGAAAATTGACACAGGTACAATCGAACTGAAATTTTGCACATCGACTGGATGTCGATGACAATGCACTTTTACATTTGGGGTCACATGATAATATTAAGACTTTTCCACCAGAAATCAAAAACTTATATGGGTAATTCCCATTTTTTATCAAAAAATACGTAAAAAAAGAAAACGTCCTTGTAGGAAAAGTGATGATGGATCTTACTAGTTTTGGTCTTTCTCTTCAAGGGAAAAATATTCACCGAGATTGCAGCCCTTAAGGTAGTGAATTATAGGGGTTTGAAAAAAAATGTCCTCCATGGTAATGTTACCTCATGTCCGTGGAAGTGACATTTCCTACATGAATGTAATACATATATGGGAATGACATACTACAAGGAGGTGATACTTTTTGGAAATAACCTTTGCATTTCATTTTGCACTGTATTTATTTTAATTCATTTGCATTTGTTTCAGATTCGTTTTCGTTCACAGTTGTGTTTTTGTTGAGGTATCCCTTCGGCAGTTTTTGAATGCTTTTTGTGTTTTGGCATCTAAAATCAACAATAAATGGATAATAAACAATAACAAAATAAATAAATGAAGCAAGCATTCCGTAAAGTCGCGCCCATATACTATATAATTGTCAGTTCCATGGGTCAACAGTCACATCCATGGGTCAATTTTTATCCACGGATCCATGGAAGTGACGTCCATGGAAGTGACTTTTTTCATTAAAATCGTAGAAACATAACCACTTAATCAACCATGAACATACAAATTTAGTATAGTGTTTTTGATACATAAACGCAATTAAACCACAAAAGCAAAGTTCATTATTGAAGTGTACATAGCTTTGACGATCAACACGGTTGTGACCACTTATGCTTTACGGATTTTGACACTAGGAAACTAAATAAGATTTTCTCGTAGCGGTTACAAAGCCGGTAGAAACTGCCAACTGAGTCAAGATGGCAGAAGATTACTTAGTTTATTCACAGTAGCGTTTGTCAAAAATACACAATATTTTTATAAAATATGACTGGTGTGACACTCATCCATGGAAGGGACAAATAAATTGATCACAAACTTTTATCTATTAAAAAAAAAGAATGTGTATAGCTATAGACAATATGTTTATATATTTAAATAGTAAATTTATTGAAGTTCATATTGGCAATCTTTTTTACGTATTTATTATAAAGACAGAAAGACACGATATTTTTTTTCCCACAAAGCTAGAGTAATCACACCCACGAAAGGGACATTTTTGATGGTTTGGCACGCAATAAAAAAATAACTATGCACTTAATTTACATACATATATACTAAATTTACAATATATTATTTATATTTTGTGAACATAAATCACGATCCCGGTATTTAAGTACTACAGCTTGGAAAAATGATAGTCACACTCGTTTTTTCCAAAAATGGGAATTACCCATATATACACGCATACAAAAAAATTTAATTTATCTCAGATATTCGGAAAAGTACCTACTTTCTGATACTTTCTAAAATTATTTAAATCATTGACAATTTAGAATTCATCTCTTTATTTTAAATTGTTAGAAAACAAAAGCTGATTGTTACTCGATAAAATAATTTATCCCAATTATAATAATTTCGTTGTCGGTCCGTCCGTCCGTCTATCTGTCTGTCTATCCCCGTAACTTCGTGTAATGTCCGTCACTTCTTACTTACTTACCATCACGCCGTTTCCATGGAGGGGTAGGCAGGGAATATAGATCGCCAAACTCTTATGTTCTGATATACATACTCTCGCCTCATCCGCGCTCATACATCTTCGTATGCAAGCTCGCCAGTTGTTGAGGCTTCTAACGGGACCGTCTTCCAGTAACTGGTTAATCTGGTCATGCCACGTATTTCCACGGTCGCCCTCTCTTTCTGGCGCCATCAACACTTGCATTGTATATCTTTCTTATCATTTTTTCCTCATTCATTCACTCAACCTGCCCAAGCCATCTGAGTAACCCTTTTTTCATTCTATTAATTATGCTTGGATCTGCTTTACATTCATTCCTAATATCTGCATTCTTTACTCTATCATAAATGGATTTGTCTCACATACGTCTGAAGGATTTCATCTCCACTGCATTCAATATTCTTTCGTTCCTCTTCTGCCAGCTCCAGACTTCACTTCCATACATCAGTGTTGGTAACAGTATTTTGTTTCTTTTTTCCATTTTTTTCTTAAAAAACATAAAAAAATTAACGTAACTACCTGATTTTTTTTCATTTCTTTACGTATTTTTTTTTCTTTTCTTTTTTATAAAAATAAATAAATATTAGGAACCGAAACATAAAATTACATTCATTTTTGACGGGTTGCAGCTACTTTAATAATATTTTATATTTTATAAAAGATTTCTAATGACAAATGTTATGTTAACTGATGGGTTAATTTTTTACTATACTTATTTGTTCTTACCAGTTCTTTGTGACATTTCTATCAAGTTCCCAACCCCTTCGCCAAGGTGTCACCACCACAGGACCGACTCGCGACTGTTCATGACGTGAAACATCATATATTTACGTGGAGGTTTTATTTGATCTCTGGAAATTCTCATTTGGGCTGCATCCTCACCTGAGGGGCTCCTATCTCTCAGCAGATAAAGTAGTAAACTGGGATGGAGTCCCGCGGGAAGCAACTGGAGCCGGGCGTTTAATAGGAATTCCGTCTTGTAAGAGTCAGTTGACAACATGAATTTAGTAGCGGCACGTACGGTTATGTAGGTCCTGTCACATTCGCCGCAATGCACAGAATGTCACGCGAAATGGGGTACGCTGGTGTTATCATTTTGAATATGAAACTACGAATATTTGTTTAACCTTTACATTACCATGCGGGGTAACGCAATTACCCCAAAAATATAAAGTTATAAAAGTTAAGGTTGTTATTACCGTCATTAGACATATTTAATTGTAATTTCGGATATTTTATACGCACCTTATGTATAACCGAGAAGCGAATCTCGACGTTTTGTTGGATACTTATCCAACGTCATCAGGAGGACGACCTTTAGCCGCGGAGGTGGAGGTCGGACTGATTAGGTCATTAGGTGCTGCTTTCTAGGGCGTAAATTGTATGTACTATTGTAGAAGAAGAGAACACTCCACAACAAAGTGCATACAATTTACGCCCTAGAAAGCAGCACCTAATGACCTAATCAGTCCGACCTCCACCTCCGCAGGTAAAGGTCGTCCTCCTGATGACGTTGGATAAGTATCCAACGAAACGTCGAGATTTGCTTCTCGGTAATACATACGGTGCGTATAAAATATCCGAAATTACAGTTAAATAAATTTAAAGTTATAATTGAAGACCCCATGGCAAAAAGTTGTTAACTAACATTCAAGTCATTTTGAGATAATTAGACATTTGCATTTCGCCTTTGAAAAATATGTTTTATTGCTAATTCAAGATTTATTTTTATTGATTTATGTCACTTAAAAAAAAAGTATTTATAAAGTTAAAAAAATGCATTTATTCGCAAAAAAATTAAAATATACTAATTTTCCCTGTAAAAAAATGTAGTTAGCAACCATTTTTTCACCTCTGGAACTCATTTTTAATAGAATAACACCTTTTTAAAATCGGTAAAACACGAACATCAAACAATCCTTCAAATGCTATCCGTTTTTACCATTCATTATCCAAAATTACAAAATTCCTGGCATGTTAATTAATACTACAAAACATGGTATGTACCATTTAAAATTATTGAAAAATAATATATAAGTACATATTTTAATAGTCTTCAAATAAAAACAAATATATGACAGTACTGCCAGAGTAAAATTTATATTAACCATAAATATTCCAATCAAATTAAAAGCCGTGTTAATTTCAGAATGGTGGCATGAACATGTTCTTATTGAGGATAACATGTTCTTCCCATTAGTAACTGATTTGATTTTTATGAAAAAGTGTAGTTAACATGTTCTTAACCCTGTGTTTTGATTCTGAACTTATTTCCAATGGAAAGAGTGTAACACATTATTTAGTTTAGAGGGCTTATCAATTCATTTTTGACAAAAATGTTAGTTAACAACTTCTTGCCATGGGGTCTTCAATTGTTTTGGCGCAATTAGAGTCAAAATTTTACTGCGACGGAAGTTGCGTATGCAGCATGTTGCGGAAATGCGAGTCAGTTAAGTTAATTGTAAAAATGATATTTATATATGCAAAGAAATGCGCGTGCATTCGTGCGCACCAGAAGTTAGCCAAGACAATAAAATGTCTATATTTCACAAATTGTTTATGGTTGTTGCGTAACTGTCAAAAATTTATTCTCTTGAAATTTGTATTTCAGTTATATAAATAGTTTATTGTTGACCATCTTGAATCAATTCTATTATAAAGATTCTCAATTCAAAAGCTGACGAATGATTGGTTGATAACTGTTTATTGAATTATAATTTGAACTATGTAATCGAAATGCTAAAAGAGGCATCTCGAACAAATTTCTGTATTTCATTGAAGATATTTTACTGCGTTTGATAGAATATCATTAGTTGGAAAAGTAATTACTATGTGATTCTAGGCTTCAGGTTTTAAATAATGGAATAATGGATCTCAGAGGAACTCGCTATAGTTGTAATGTATTTACTAACCATTTTTTAGATATTCACAAAGTCACTGGCCACGAATTCAATCGGATCGTTGTTCTTTAATTCACACCAAACTTCGTCATTCGCACTATTTCAGGTCATTCGTCTGTGTGCTTCGTCTATTTTATCAGGAATATTCCACTTGCAATTGGTACCTTTCACGTTATCGCTGTCATTATCACACTGATCAAACGTGAAAATAAACTCGCTCGCCTCACGTAACCTGGCCATGTCAATTTCGCGATGCCTCGAGAACTTTCTACACATTTCAAGTATGTCTCCATATTTTCAGCAGCTTCCCCATACATCCAGCGACTACGAGAGTAGCCCAGTCGATTCCATACTTGTTTGGATAGTTTGTGACAATATCATAACATGCTTTCGCTTCAAGTAGTCGTGGGTAAACCGCGTGGTGCTGTTTTATGACACTTTACTCACTTAATAGCTATCAAGTATCAGCTTTCAAAAAGTAACACTTAAGAAATTGGGGCAATTTTAAGCCGGGTACCGCTTGTTGGAACATCCCTTATACGCCTTCACATTTGTAGTATTCTTAAGCTTGTATTATATTCAATAACCAATACTCATCGATATGAATTCATCGTTTCAAAAGTATCGAGAGGGCTTTTGAGAAAAATGTTCCCGTAGCAGGCAAAAGAATAATGCTCTATGTATTCAATGCTAATGCCTCGATCCCTTTGAGACTTGAACGGCTGAGTGCAAGAGCTTAAAATATAGGCAAAATCCATCAAACGAATAAGGTTTGAACATTTTTGATCATCCTGGATTTATAAACATTAAATTTCAAATATATATTTTATAAAAAGAAAGCAAAAATCATTTACATCCACATTTTGATGGCCTAGAAAGGACGAATATATTTTTTTTATTTATTATTATTTATTTTTTTACGCTTCAACAGGCCAGGAGGCCCAATTACAGAAGCGAAATACATGACAAAACACCCAGGCTTGAGTAAATCACGTAGATTAAATTATGACCTCACCGGGAATCGAACCCGGAACCCTCGGTGTGGGAAGCCAGTGTCATACCCACTGCGCTACGAGAGTCGCCGTTTATTTCAAATAATTGAGAAATCAACATCTCCACTACAGAAATGTTCACATATTAATATTTCTTATTATTAAAATAAAAGTGTTAAATAAGAATAATAATAAGAAGTAATGTCAAGTATCGTGGTTAGGAGTAAATAATTAACACGTATTTAAGTAATAAATGGTAAAAGAAACGTAGTAAGACCCTATGACTACGTAACTTGAGGGACTGTTTTAAGTGTAACCCGACTAAGTTGTTCCGTGCGGCATTAAATAAAGTCGTAATCACTAGAATGATTGCTTATCTCCGAAAGGAGATGACACTATAAGAAGAAGAAACACTCGTATTTCGCTCGTATTAATCGCTTTGATTTATTTCGCCAATTAGGTACTTCGCTCGATTATTCACTTTATTTATCGCTTTGATTCCCTTACGACTGGCCATACTAAGTATAGTCTGGCGGCTCGCAGCTGGCTTTGCACGGTAACGATCTTTCAAACGTGACAACAACTGCACCGCGATCGACGCCGTATTTATACCCAAAATGCTAGTATTTTTGTACTTTCTAGATTATCTAGTGTTTAGGAAAAGATTTTCGTTGCTTTTAGGTTGAACCAGGTGTTTTCAGATATTTCTCGAAGGTTAAAGATCACCCGAAAATGCTATAGATCGTTTTCATTCTTTAAGGGTTTGGAGGTGTTTTGGAGCAACTTATTTTGGGTCACCACCCGTCATAATAATAATAATAATTGGATAATTTGTATAGCGCCGTTTTCGCGAAATACTCACCTCAAGGGCGCTTTAATAATTAACACGTATTTAAGTAATAAATGGTAAAAGAAACGTAGTAAGACCCTATGACTACGTAACTTGAGGGACTGTTTTAAGTGTAACCCGACTAAGTTGTTCCGTGCGGCATTAAATAAAGTCGTAATCACTAGAATGATTGCTTATCTCCGAAAGGAGATGACACTATAAGAAGAAGAAACACTCGTATTTCGCTCGTATTAATCGCTTTGATTTATTTCGCCAATTAGGTACTTCGCTCGATTATTCACTTTATTTATCGCTTTGATTCCCTTACGACTGGCCATACTAAGTATAGTCTGGCGGCTCGGACAGGAAAGCTCCAAAGGCGTAGAATGTTAGTTTGATGATTTTAGTATCTCGATAAAACATGTACCTACAAGTTATACATGAGCATGATTGCAAAGACAATGATAGATACTCGAAGGGCGATTGCCTCCGGCCACCCGCCGGAGGTCGATGAAAGACTGACACGCCCACCTAGGGTGTGAAAAAAAAAGGGTGACCGCAGGGAATAAGGAGAACCGTGGTTTGAAAGTAATAATTTCTATTATAAATATGTCTACCGAGGCAAGACTAACGATATACAACGGGATTGTATGGAAGTGAAGCCAGGAACTGACAAATGAAAAAAATAAGAGGAATGAAAATAAACTGAATGCTATAGAGATGAGATCGCTTAGACGTTTATGTGAAAAATCGAAAATAGAGTAAAGAATGAAGATGTTGGGAAAGAATAAAGTAAAGTAAAGGTGATCTTAGCCTTATGTATAGAATGAGAAAAGAGTCGCTCAGATGGCATGTTGGGCGAATGAATGAGGAAAGAGAACCAGAAAGAAAGAATAACTGCGGAGACGTGACGTAACCAGATTAACCAGGAATCGGAGGACGGCCCAGTTAGGATTCTTAATAATCATCGAGCTAGTATGCGAAGATGAATGAATGAGGCGAGAATTATGTGTCAGGATGGAGGAGTATGGCACTCTATCTTCCCTACCTACTCCCATGAAAAACGGCGTGATGTTAAGTAAGTAAAAAAAGAAAATTATGTTTCGGTCCTAAAAATATATATAAACACCTTTATTTATCGTAATTGATTTTCCGTAGGGGATATTTCATAAAAATTTCGCGTTTCTTCGCAAACAAACTTTCTTCGACACCTGATAATACGTAACATATAAGAAAACAACTCGCATTTTCAACGGTGTAAAATATATTCAGCACAGTGAGAGGTGCAAATCCAAAAATCTCTCCGAACACGGAATGCTTCTACGGAGGAGTTATTGTATTACAGGACCCCAGCACGTGGCTACAGAATAACATCATTTTTCATTTCTTCTGAATTTTAAAATATCTCTGCACATTCTCTGAAATTCTTTACAATTCTTTTTTTCATGTATTTTCAAATAATGTAACGAAATTGTAAGCAGAGAGCATTGCGCAATGTCGGAATCTCTTGTAAAATATCACTTTGGAACAACACTGTAGAAATCTCAAGAACACCCTACAATGCTCTAGGAAAAACGCCTGGAATAGCCTAGAAGCGATAGAAACCTTCTCTTAAACACTAGAAATGAAATAGATGTTCTCTAAGATTCGAAAAACCAACTTGATTACATATAAATAGCGGGTGTCAAGGATGATTTTATGATTTCTACTTTCTACTGATGCGATATTAGCGCCAAACAGCGACAACAACAACAACAATAACAAGCAACAGATAATAAAGTGGAGTGCCTACTTTTGTGCGATAATTTGAATGGAATATTTTGGCATGTGATAAATAAAATGTTACCCAGCGATAATAGTGTTAAAAAATAAGGACCGGGGTTAAAATTAATGCGTGTTGAGTAAATTTATCAATTTATTAAAATAATTAATAATTCATTTCTAGAGTTTTCAATTGTCTCCCAATTGTGTGTGTGACAATAATATGAATCCCAAAGCTATTTCATATAACATGACTTCAAAATAACACTTAAGTTATCATTCAATTCTTTTTTTTTATTTATAAACATAAATAAAAATTAATATGTTTTAATAAACATCTCAAATCAATATGGTAAAACAAAAAGGCTTATAACAGGGCCATTATCCAATACAACTCAAATAAAATGATTATTTGTTTCATTTTGGAAGGTTTTTATCATTTTATTCGACTTGTATGAAAGCGAATAAAGTAAAAAATATAAGTAACTGTAATAAAAAATTCAACTTTAAAAAAAATGCAACATTTGATATTGCATATCTCCATAACTATACATGTTCGATAGTTAGGTACAGAGATATACGATATTAAAGTTTTCATTTCGTGATTTGATTCATTATGAAGGCAGGAATTCAGATATAAAGTTTTTGCTACTGGCTATGAGATACTCTGTATAACTCTATGACATTTTTCAATAATATTACAAAGTAAACGATTATCTTTTATTTAATAAAAGTATTTCAAAATTTATCAGTTAATTTACTTATTCGTTCCTAAATTTCATTCAATAAACGTATAATATTGTAGTAAGACTCTGTAGCTATTAAATGCTTATAACAAAAACGGCGGTCAGTCAACCGTGACCGCAGACTGTAACGCCCCCAATCCAGGGTCGCTCATCCTTGACCGGCTTATCTCTCTAAAGCATTCTACGACATTCCATCGTATAGTAAAATACTTCATTGAATCATCTTGAATCATTCCACAGATTTCTCTTTACTTCTAGAATAAACCTTTCGAGGGAATTTTGCTATAAAAGGAGGCACGTGACACGGGCTCAAGCGATTCAGTTCATGACGTTAACAATGCAAAATTAACATGATACTACCAAGCGAACCTGTGTGATTAGTGATTCGTGACACTATCAACCGAGCGAGCACAGTTTGACTACCAGTAACACCTGCGGAAATGAATTCAAAATATCGGCCGAAAAGTGATCTAAGCGATAGATATAGCTTTAATTAGTGCAAATCAAAAAACGATTCAATAATAAGTGTGTGAAATATTAAGACATTTAGCGACTATTAAAAAAGAACAGTTCTTCAAATTAACTAGTGTCCAGTGACTTTCTTTGGTAATAAATAAAACTAAATTAATTTTCGGTGTTTACGTTCACTCAAGTCCCACGACAATATTATTTACGTTCGCAATCTAAGAAGGCCACATTCGATGCAATTTATTTGCTTGTTGTTGTTTTCGATATCGTAAATAATTGGCTCATGTTCCGTATAACAAGGCACAGCAGGTGAGGGGATGGGCCGACCGAGCCTCCTCTCAATATCAACACAAAAACGTGACAAAAGGGTGAAGCACTTTTAGTTTCGTAAATAACTGAGAAATACCTTCAAAATTCTACAGCATTTTTAAGGCCAGGTACACACGCATACCCGCGCGGTGTACGCGATATCATTTTATTTTATTCAAGGGCGAAATTGAAGGGCGCTTTCGTTTATCCATTTGTCAAAAAAATAATAATAATTGAGTGAGAGATCACGATTACCAATTGCAATTTATTTCATTTTAAAATAAATTATACGTGTCTTGACTGTTCCTGACTTAAGTGATCACTTTACACAACGCAACGTTCACCGATTTTATCCAAGAAAAACCACACTTCTATCATTGTTTTAAAGGTTGTATTATATTATGTTGCATCAACGTATATGTAGACATAAAAACACGGACGCAATTTTTTCTTCCTGTCTTGGGTTTTCAATGGCAATTATTTATGAAACCCTTGCACTCTACATTACCCTCAATTAACATAATATATCATAACAATTAACATAACATATCACAACTATTACAACATTACATATAATAGACCGTGTAAATTTACAAATACTTTCCAAAGGTATCATATAAAATTGAAAAACTCGTAAATATGAAGTAATTTGCGAAGTAATTAAATTAAGGGTATAAATAAATACGTTCCGTCTCTTTTTTAATGTTGGGGTGGTAATCACCAGAATAAAAATGTTGTTCTTTTCAAAAATCAGCCGAATATATACTTTCAAAGAGGTAGAACTGCCGTTGTATTTAAATAAAAAATATTATCCTATTAGCCTTTAATGTACTACATTTCATATAATTCCCTCCATACGTATTAACCTAAGGGAACATGAAACGTTATAGCGTATCGTAGTGTCTACAGATTCTTCACAAAAAATAAATAGATATTCAAAACCGCAGAAGCAAAATAACGAGCGTAATATAAGAAGCTTTTAACCCTGGATAAGGAGGAAAAACAGGCAATAAACATCCTTAAGGACTGGGATATAAAGGCTATAGAATGAAAATAGCCTTATTATGCAATACACAGAATCGCCGATCGCATGGCGAACACCGCAAGAGAACATTTTCTATTGCAGACATATCGACATGGTATATTTCTTCTGCTGAATAACAAATTATTCCGTGGTTATGAAAAATATTACTGAATCTAGATAAACAATATGTATATCTCTTTTGATTTGTGTATACTCATATAAAAGTAACAGATTATATTATTGATGAATTTGCGTTAACGTTGTAGAGATTATTGAAGATGATCGTTGAAAAACACTAACTTTATTACCTCTACGTGTGTTAAATATCAAATAAGTAATAATTTTTTTCAATTTGCGAACCAATTGAAGGATAATAATAAGAATTTTAATTCATGTTCCATTAAACTTCTCCACCCGTCGCGCGTAAATTTAATAAATTGAATAACTTAACTACTCTCCTTTCCTCTCTATATTGCCGTTACAACCACCCTTTTCCAGTAATTTCAGCTCCTTTTTTCAATGCCTAATCAATTAATTATTTGTATTTGAAACTTATCAATGTAAAAATTTTGAAAGTATTTAATTTAATACTTCACCTGTCGATGAGAGATTCTATTTTTCTCGAAATTTAAGAAGTAAAATATGAAATTTAAATTTAAACTCGTAAATAAAGGTAGTAAGGCTCATTTTTTTCGCCCAATTTCATTATTATCGCAACAAAGCCAGTCCACAGTACTTAACAGACACCATAGTTCAAAAAACAACTAAAGACGCACTTATTTAGACAATCATACAAAAACTTATACAATCAAAGCATTACAATAATACTTAAATCAATTCCATCGAATCAAGTCTCAATTTCAATTTCATTTCGAACTGCATTCATTACAATTTTGCACATAAAATTAAACAGAGATAAACCTTCTTTAGAAGAAGGCATTGGGTCGCAGCAGAAGTATTTCTCCCCTTGCGTATAGGATTTAAGACACATTTGTAGTTCGATTAAAGTGTAAATTCTTGGATAATTAAATCGCTCAGTTACAAAAATATATTTTTCACTGTCAACGCTGTGCTTTATTTAATTAATAATGTCTTCTTGTTATAAATTTACTGAGACATTTTTATGACATTTATTTTGATTTTTTTCATTATTGTTTCAAAAACAAGCTCTTGTTTTTGTTTTAAGTAAACCGTACTGGAACCAGTTGTAGAACCGGACTGTGAGTATGTTAGGTTGTGTCTATATATTTTGGTGGCCTTTGGAAAGTCGTGCTAGTACTAAAACTACTCGTGTATAGCTAACCTTGCCGCAGACGACAAATTCCCATTAACCACAAGTATTGACAGTATTCCCCACGGTCTCCTCCACGATTACCGAAGTTTCCAGCGCTGCCGTCTTCTACCCTGGTGCACCAGATCCTATCGGGTAGTTCGCAGACACCTCTGTTCCTGCACCCTCCAGGGGGTAGGTGGGGTCAACACGTGAGCACGTGCATCAAAAGGCTAAGCAACTGTGATGCGACTCAATTAATGGAGCCTTCGTTCGTGTTTTGTTATTTCAGTATTCAACTTGACTTAATTAACTAACATTGAGTACACTGAAGCACCAATTTTAATGTACGCGTACAGTGGTTAAATCGTATTTTTCTCCGTAGGTCAAGGTCGGGGCAACCGTAGAATAATTCTATATTTATATATAATTAATTTAAAAAAAAATATATATATATATATATATACAGGGTTATTTGTAAAACATTAATAACCTCGCAGAACTATATTCCTGCCTTGATTATGAGTCGAAAATGTTCAAGCTATCATGACCTAATATCAATAGTTAAGGAGATATGCGACATCAAAGTTTGCATTTTTTTTTCAATATATCTGACATACTTTTTGTGAAACGTTGGACTATCATTACAGTAACTTATTTCGAATATGAAAAATTCATTCCCTTTAATACAAGTCAAATAAAAAAATA
This sequence comes from Agrypnia vestita, assembly GCA_016648135.1. Classification (NCBI taxonomy): domain Eukaryota; kingdom Metazoa; phylum Arthropoda; class Insecta; order Trichoptera; family Phryganeidae; genus Agrypnia; species Agrypnia vestita. Next base: position 83,793 of record JADDOH010009005.1, on the reverse strand, counting down.
ATAACCTTCGAATACCAATTGGAAATCATTCCAATTGGATTTTTTTCAGAGTTTTTATCATTTTATGTAACTTGTATTGAAACGAATGAATTTTTCGTAATCGATGTAAGTTATTGTAATGATAGTCCAACGTTTTACAAAAAATAAGTCAGAAATATTGAAAAAAAATGCAAACTTTGATGTCGCATATCTCCATAACTATTGATATTAGGTCACGATAGCTTGAACATTTTCGACTCATAATCGAGGCAGAAATATAGTCCTGCGAGGTTATTAATGTTTTACAAATAACCCTGTATATAATATATTATTAATAATCAATTGAATTTGACTACTAGCCCAATTCTAAAAATTTTTCCAATAATTGCGAGTAATCAAGAACTTCAGTAATAATTTTTTTTTTTAATAATTTTTCAAATATTTTGGAAAAACAAGGAACAAAAGACATTTCATTCGAATTTTTTGACAGTTATACAGCACCCTGATGATGGAATGGTAATTTCTGAAACATGTTGGTGAAAAAAAAAAAAACTCACATGAAAGTAGATATATACAAATAAAATAATCAATAAACCGAAGGTCATAAATAAATATGGACAAAGAACATTAAAATATGTCATACCAAAAATATTAAATAAAATCCCATGTCGTGTCAAAATGGATATTAATAAAAAAGGGCAAAATACAGAATTAATGAATATGTTATTAAATAAAAGAGACTTATTTTGATTTTGGTAATATTTGAATTTTTTCTTGTATTGTTGTATTGTATTATTGATTTGTATTTGAGTTTATAAGATCTATTGTAATTAATTAATATGAATGTATTTCTGGTAAATACAATTTATTTATATATATGTATTGATGCACCTACAGACAAATATCAATGTGATGTTTTGTGGGTCTGAGATGTAAAAAAAAAAAATAATAATAATTAAAAAAAAATGAAAAAAATTAAAAATAAAAATATTTTTTAAAAATGTCAATTTACAATGTTGCTCAATCAACTGAAAATAAAGTAAATAATTAATTAATGATTAATTAACTATATAATGTACAAGTAACTTAAAACGAATAAAACTTAACGCTATTTTATAAAATACACTATTTCGCAATTTATTACTGGTAAATAAACACATTATAATCGCTGGGTAACACGTTTTTATCACTTGCTAGAATATTCCTTTCTCGCACCCATTATTCATCACTTATTTATTTCGCCAATTACGCAAGTACTTCGCTCTGATTGGCTTTGCAATATCCTACTGACCCCAATGGGCTTCGTCTTGCGCCTTGTGCGTATTTTGCACTGAATTCACCTTTCAAACGCGACAGCAAAAAACTTTCACGCGCTACAGCCGGCGCCGTATTTATATCCGAAAATGCTGGTATCGAACCTCCTAGATTTTTCTAGAGTTTAGATGAGCGTTCTCGTCGCTACAAGGCTTTTTGCGGGTGTTTCTCGACGTTAGATGTTTCCAAGAGCTTCCAGATCATCCGTTATTTTTATAGACCGTTGTCGGTGTTTTTGTAGTGTTATGCCGTTTACAAAGAATTCTGACAGCGCCTAAATTCTTTTTAACGTGTCATTACGTGACAATTTTATAATGGAACGTGTATTTTGGAAACTTTGTAAAATAGTGACGTCATAGCGACGTCATGCCCGTTCGAGGCTGCTGCTCGTTTTTATTACTCGACGATAAAAGCCTTCGGAAGCGCTCATCTTATCAGCTGTAAATTCGCCCCCACCACGTCACGTGTTCGGTAGAATTAAAATCTCATCAAAAATGCATTTGTGTATTTATCTAGCGTCTCACTCAGACCTGGCCATTGTGTTCTAGGGGCGCAGAAGCAACGGAAAGGTAATTTTATTTCTATTCTTACAAAAATACATTTTTGTTGTGAGCCTGCAGCGATAGAAGTTCTCTGAACGTTTTATTTCGCTAGTAAGCTATTTATTTAAGATGAATCTCACAAATAAGAAGCTATTTATATTGGAAACATGTATGGGAGTGTTTACAGTGTAGCTACAGGGCTTACGATCTGTATCAGCTGGCTTGAATGATCACGTTACACAATGCAATGTTCACCAATTCCATCGTAATAACATCCACACATTGTCAAATTTTTGAAAGTTCTTTTTATGTATCAAATCAATAATTAATTTATAATATGAAAAGAATTTAAAATCACTGATCCCGAAACATGGCGATATTTTCAACCGAGTGGTCTAAAGAAAGTACATTCTTCTTCAAAAAGAACAAAATGATTTTTAGACATTATTAATTATAAAGTATATTCTTGCTAATTATATATGTTCACGCTCAACGATTCCACCGTAGGAAAATCGATACAGCAAATATAATAATTTTGTTGTCTGTCCGTCTGTCCAACCATGTATCTGTTAATCCGTCTATCCGTTCGTAACACTGTGTAGTGTCCGTAATTTTGTTCTAATTCACAACTAAAAAAACAAACTAAACGGCCGGAGATGGGACTTGAACCTCGGGCCAGCAAACCCGATTCGGCCGCTCTACGCGTGTTGCTACCATCGCCTCTCCGCAGACAGCCAAAGAGATACTATCAATATATACTAGGGCTTGGCAAAGACACGAACCAATGTTTCGTCATTTTTGACAGGTTACAGCTAGTTATCAGTTTATTTGGGTTATTCCCCATTATTTGATATATCTCGCCTCGTGATCCAAAGATCGCGGGTTCGAATCTCACTTCAGACTAGCAAGTTAGTCCTTTTTTCACAGCACAAGCGCTTAGCTTAGTTTGAAAGTAGTAAGAATATGGATGTGACACGTATTCCGTGTTCGCAACTCTTTATTAAATTTAAATAAAAATCGAAACAAACTAATAAAAGCGTGCCCTAATTTTTTTTTAATTCCTTGTTTGAAAACAATTAATTATTCTATTTTTGAAAAATGTCAACAGATTTTTTTAACATACAAATTATTAATTCGTTGTTAATGACCCTGATAGACAGTTCTGGTTTGCACTAAATTACAATGCAAAAATAATTTGTGACTACTTTATTTTTATTACGCTTCAACAGACCAAGAGGCCCAATTACAGAAACGAAACATATCACAAAACACCCAGGCTTGAGTTAATCACATAGATTAATTGTGACCTCACCGGGAATCGAACCCGGAACCCTCGGTGTGGGAAGCCAGTGTCATGTCCACTGGGCTACGAGGGCCGCCAAGCAGTTTTTTTTATGGTTTTTACATAAAAAACATAATATATAATTATGTTTTATGTTTAATTGAAAATTAACAAGTCATACGACATATAAAGTCAACATTTGTAGAGCGCATTCCGTATTTGCATCTCTATTTAAAAAAATCAAAAATCGGGAAGGATATGTGGATGAAGCGAAAGTATATATACAAAGACAGAATAGTGTGGCGTTCTATCCCCTCTGCCTTTATCTGCGCAGAAACATGGTTTCATTCAGTAAGAAACTAAATAGTGAAACATGCAATAATTCATTGATTATTGTAATGTAACGAGATGATATAATTAGAAGGAATAACGCACTATTGAAATTTTTCGTAATCTCTGGAAAGCTCCATAACACTCTAGAATCGACAAGGACATTCTCGTAAACTGGAAACATCAAGAAAGCCATATTACCTATATAAAAGAATCGAAAAGCTACTGCACAACAATCATTATTTGACGTTTGACAAACGCGACATTACCAGCGATAAAAGTGCAGCGATGATTCTAGAATGAATTTAGTGAATCAGTGTGTTGGAGTTGTCGACAGCGGGCTACTGGCCATAGAAATCATGTGGCGTGCGTTGTCAGCGCGTGCGTGACCAAGCGACACATATTCGGCGAGAGTACCTACCGACGTGTGAGAAGTTTTCTAGTGCGGACCTGAGCGATGTATGCTTTATGCATCAGTGTATGAGACGAAAAATTACGAAATATTGCTTTAAATATTCTAGAAACATTCAGGGTATATTAAGAACAGAGCTTCGATGAAATTCGTGTCCAGTGACATTGCGTAGTAAATAAAAGCTTAATTAAGTGAAAGAATTTCATCTGCTTGTGACAATATATATGCATATTTTAACAATATCTATGTATATGTAAAATTAACTGAAATTCCAATATGCATCTATACTCTACACTTACCATAACATGACTCACCCACCGTCCCAGTGAAAACATTCCCCATTTCATATCCTTCGTTACATACAATTTTTATTCATTTTTTTAGGCAAGCGCTTATTGTGGAAAATTGTATAAAAGTTCTTAAGAATCAACAAATTTTAATGACGATATTATAAACCTCTAAAAATAATTTGACCCCCGACATTAAAGACTCGGTACTGTGACCTCTTAATAATACTTTCCCAGGATTTTTGAAACTCCCAACTAAGAAAACTTCGCAAATTATTATATTTTCAGGAAGTCTTTCTCCTCAAATAATCATCGAGGCGTTTAAAATACTTCCAGCGTTAATTCTAGTTGAGATTCTTAACCTTACTTAACTGTTTTTACTTTCGATCGATAGTTGATAAAATTTTAGAATAGTTGAACATGGAAACTATGAAGAAGTGTTTTAAATTACAGCTAGATTTTTTATTTTTTTACCACAAATAAAGTACTCTTACAAATGAAGTCTTTTCACACTGACTCTTTTCTGAACATTTTAATTGAAGTGGATTTTATTATTATTTTTGTCTGATGTTTACATCACTATTTTTTTTTTTAAATACAAACATGTTTTGAGGTTAATGGTCCCTTAATTAGTATACATAATTTAAAATCCAAGTAAAAACATTAACAAAATAAAAAATAAATAAATGGGCGATGAATAAAAAATTTATTAATCAATATATATATATAAAAAGAAACCTTGTTTCCCTATCCGCCAAGTTTTCTTCACAACCAGATACTACCACCCCCTGGTGGTTATGGTGGTGGATAGCCCTTGGTGTCCCATTAAAAATGTGCGAGTTTGGTGGGGGTGGCTGTGCGTGGGTGGGAGTGGGTGACGAAAATGTGCTTTCTAGCACATTGTTTTGTTATGGGAAGGCCGCAAATGCTTCAGATTGTTTCAAAATAGGTGCACCGACTGTGTCGATGAGTCTAGAAGGTTCCGGAAAAACCTGCTCTAGAAAGTCCTGGAAGGAGAAGGTTCTAGAAAATTCCCGAAAATTCTATAAGATTCTAAAGTAAGTGGAGGAATGTGTCGGTGTGTCTAGAAGGTTCCTGTACATTCAATAAATTTCTAGAAAGTTCTGGAAGGAGAATGTTCTAGAAGGTTCGCGAAAGTTCTATGTCGATCCAAACAGTGTACTAAAAATCTAAGCGTGCGAAGCCGCGCGGGCACAGCTAGTTAAAGATAAATTATAGAAGTCTCAGAGAGACGAAGCTATTTATATATGACAAAAGTGGATGAAAGTCTCTTATACGTTGGCTCAGGGCTTGCAACCTGCATGAGCTGGCTTAAGTGATCATTCTACACGAAGCAATCTTAACCGATTCTGTTGTAAGATATCCACACATTATCAAATTATTTAAAGTTCTGTATCTATGTATGTTCGAATCAATAATTAATTGGCCCCAAAACATGTCGATATTTTCAACTTAGTGGTATAAGCAAAGTATATTCTTCATCAAAAAGAGCAAAATGATTTTAAGTGACATTATTAATTATAAAGTATATTCTTGTTAATTATATCAATAATTTATTCACTAGGCACTGACAAAATTAGCCGGAGTTACGTGTGTAAAGGTGATTGTAACGGGAATATTGATAAGAAGGTTGAAGAAGTTAGTGAAAAGAATAGTTTAACAAATAAAAACATCAATTTAAATTTATTTTTCTTTCTAAACTTTCAACATTATTACCTTTACGCGCAACTAATGGCACATTAATGAAAATAATGATTATTATCTATGATGTGGTTCGCGAATTCAGAAAAATCATTACATAAACATCTAACATTGAGATATTTTATTCCTGATTGAGATACAAGTTTTATTCCTGATTGATTATGTTTTTGACCCCAAATAATAATGATTATCATGAATTATTTTGACAATATTCACGCCAAATCCATTAATAATCATACTTACAGAGAATTTTTTCTCTCAAAACCATTTTTTAAGAGACTCAACACTCATATTATTTGATCTCGTTTGGTATGATCCAGTGACTTAGCACTTAAACATTACAATTCAAAAATGAAATCGTAAATGAGTGCTTAATTATGAGGTTTTGACAAACATCTTAAACATTTCTGTGTTTCTTTTTATTTATAGATTCGTTTGCCTCAAAGTGTTTAAACTAATCAAGAGTCTTTTTTTCAATATAAAAATGAAATATTTTTATTTTTCGTGGGTTTTAAATTAAGCGACCATTGTATTTTTCTCGGTTTCTATCCTCACAGGGACTGGATAAATATAAATACGCCGGCTTATTCTCTGGACTTTATCAAAATTTCCATTAAACAAGTTTCCAACAATGGCGCGCCGCCCACCGAAACATCTGAAACGTTTTTAAATACACTTAGCGCGGCGTTTCCGCGAAATCTATTGAATCGCCCCCGGGGGAAGGTTAAAAATTCATTCTCCAATTCTCCCAACTTCCTTTTTGTCGGCTGTTTGCGAGGAGATTAATCACGCCGCGTCACGTGGCCGTGTTTCGCGCCAATGTCCCCCGGATAAAACACTAGAATTCTCCATAAAACTTCAAAGCAGCCCTTGTCCCTCGGAGGTCCTGTAATGGTGTCGTTAAATCCCGAAACTTTCAACTTTTACGACGAGCGAGCCCTTGAGTTATTTCCCTCGCGCTGAAATTAAGGAAAACGGCACAGTCATCTGAAAACGTCCTCTTTTCACTACAGAGATCGATGGCATCTTTCACCGGCCGGATGGAGGCTTTCACGGAGAGGCTCGTGAATGAGGCGGCTTTGATTTTTTATAAAAATATCGTACAAATCCCAGCGCGCAGCTGCTGTAAGCATTCCTGGCATCGCCAATTCAAAATTAAAACGAACCTTTTCGGAGTTGAGATCAATTTTAGAAATCTTATTTTCTCAAGTTATCTGCGACTACTGCAACCCTCTTAGGTACAGTAACGGGAAGTTGAGGGACTTGGACTGAAGATAAGGTTCTTCAAGAACCAGTATAGGAAATTTCTGTAAAATTCAATCAGTTATCTCTTAAACAGAGCTGGAGTTAGTCCAATGGCTGATTTCATTCCATTCTCAAAAATAGTGTGATTGCTGATCTCACTCCGTTTTTAAAATCACTATGAAAATGTTCTCAGGTTTTCACGGCCGTACAAAATCGTCTGTGCATAGTCTTCTGGGATATTCTGCCGTATACATCTGACCTCTCTGCATCAGCCCTGATGATGGACCCTGCAATGGGATCCGAAACGTCGGCCAGAGAGGTTAGATATACGCGGCAGAATATCCTTGAAAACTACACACATAAATATCAGTATGGTTTCAAAATTGTTAAAATAAAATGATTGCATTGACTATGCTTGTTGAATTGTTTGAATTTGAATTTTTTTTTAATATTTAGTTGAATGAAAATTAAAACTTGTAAATGCATCCATTACTATAGTGCGTTGTCGTTGGTATCAAACATTAATCAAAATATATAAGTATTCATGTAACAGTGTCCGTCGCAACCGTCGGTGTAACGCAACGAGATGTCACAAAAAATGATGACATGTATAAAACAAGGTACAATTAAAGTAAAGTATATATACGCTCAAATTCTTATGATGTATAAGATGCAAAAAAAACATAATTCCTTATTTTATAATGGCCACCACAATCATATTTTTACATAATATAATATTTGAGTTTGAAATCGTACATTTTTCTAATATAAAATTTAAAAAAATGTATATTATGATTTTTTTATTATTATGTTATTTATATGTACCTACTGTTTTCTACTTAATATTTTTATTTCCGTTTTTTTTGTTTTTCTTGGTCATTCATTATGTAACACTTTGTTCATCATTTAATATACATTTTATACACATTTTATTACGATTACGCCACTGTTTGTCGACGCGTCCATTTCATTTACATGCTTTGTTTAAACTTTTAAATACTTTCTTACTTGTTTTGTTTATATTGTTATAGACATATATTACGTACTCAATTTTTTTATTAAAGCCCTTAAGGGTGTTAATAAATAAATGTAAATTAAATTTAAAGAAGACGTTACAAAATTGCAAGTAATACATAATTTTACATTTTTTACATACATCTCACCTTATTCTATATATTTCTTCAGAATATCTTTAAAAAAATACGGATTCAACGATTTTATCCCTGACGCCCACTTTTTTGAAGGGTCGTAAAAAAATCCAGCAAAATTGTTGAAAACGATATCAGTGTTTTTCATATTTGCCCAATTTCGTTTCCACAAAACTTTTGACTTCGTGGCGTACGTCAGTGCCTGAATCATGATCCCCTCTCCCTCTCGGGGGTGTAACCCTGAACTCTGCCGGTAGACACCCTTATCCATATTTTCCTCGCAAGTGAGAGGAAAGGGTAGGATAAGGGTTACCAAAAATTTCACTTAACCTTACTTCAGTTTGATCGCAGCCAGGTATGAACACCATTATTGGTGGTTGAATGAAGTACTCGTAAGTTTTATGTGATAAAGATAATCGCCGTATGCCGTAAATAGAGGATTTCTCTTTCGTAATCGATAGACGTTTGGATGTGAGGGGTATTTTATTATTATTATTATTATTTATAACACTCAGGGAGAAGCTCCGAGAGCAAATTGAAATGTATAGTGAAATATAAGACGTAAACGGCACAATTGAAATCAAGGATTGTATGTTGGTGCGCGGCAGAAGGTAGAGTAGCGTGGACTAGAAAACGCCCTCACCTCTTGCTCTTAAGATTCCTGCTTGGCATTTCGATTACCAGCACATTTTTACTATCAGCACGTTCTTGTTGTAAGCACTTTCCATGCAACTTATCATTACCGTCATTTGGAGATAATTGGTGTCATGTTACGTAAGATGTTATGTAAGGTTAGCCTCTTCCAATTTTGCTGTGTAGGCGCTAGACTCTTTACATGTAAAAAAATCCTTTATTTTGCTTATTTATCATGAACTGCTTTTTTCCAAATGTTGCAAACCTAAGCCTTATTAAAGGAAACTGGTAGCAGTGCCCTTATCAAACATCTTGAATTGGTCTCTCTGTCTCATTACAGACTAATTTCTCGCCCTCCGTCCTCATTCACCAATTATGCCTGACTGTTTCGAAATAATCATGGAATTCCCCAAAATTTCAATAATAACCTTTGAATCGTTGTCATCCCTTTTAACTCCCTTTCTTTTATTTCGTAGCGTCTGCGGTTTATTGTCTGCCGGAAAATTTTTGGATCGATTGTTAACCCTTTTCCCGTAATCCAATCAAGCTGAAACTTTGCAGGCAGACTCGTGGCGACGACAAAAATGATCTAACCAATTTTCGTTTAAAAAATTTTAACAATTATAGTGGATTTTTCGAAATTCTAATGGTTATTTCAAATTGGAATCAATACAAATGAGTAGCGACACAGACGCGTGCAGTAGGCATAAAACCTGATTCAATAAGATAGGGAGTATAATAAATACTACAGCCCACGAAGACCAATGATTATAGCAACATCAAAAAAACATCCAAGCCTGAAAAAATCATTGATACGACAATATTATTTCCTTACCGGAAAGCAAACCCAGAATCCCTTGGACTTGAAGGCAGTAGGAAAACCTCCTCATCGTTAAACTTAACACCCTACTATTTTTCACCACCCCTACAAAATTCACTCAATCATTCGTGATCACCTCACGCATTCTTACTATTTTCATGTACTTATAACTAGGAATATCCCCATAATTAGGTGGTTATCCCTAGAGAGTGGAGTTCCAATGGAGGCAACCCGGCAGGCCTTACCCTTCGGGGTGGAGCGGGGGTCGCTGCCGCCCCTGGGTGAGACAGTGATCAAGTTTTTTCATTAGGCTAAAATCCGTCTGGGGGATGTGAACGGAGCGCTTTCTTCGCTTTTGTGAATTTTTTGCCGTAGTAGATTTTTTCCCCGACCAAGAAATGTTCCCGAGACGCGCAGTGGGGGCGCGGGACTCGCTTAACACATCCAGGACCGGGACCATGCATTATTTTTTAAATAAAAGTAATGAACAGAATAATATTTTTATATATATGTTCTGTAAACTCAATTACCGGATTATGTCCACAAAGGGATAATTATTAAGATATATATATATTTTTAAGCATTTTTAATAATTATACATAACTTAATTATCAAAAAACAACTTAAGACGCATTTATTTTGACAATCCTATAAAAACCTATAGAATCTGATTTCTACAACACTAGCTAATATTTTCCACTCCTAGTATGCACTTCGCGAAAACACCTAATTCTTTCAGGTACTCCCAACTATTATAGTATTAAACATTAACTCCATTTCTTGCATGCCACCTACTGAATAAGCAGTAAGTTGTTTTGTAAGATAATTTTCTGTGTAAAGCGCCCTTGAGGTGAGTATTCGCGAAACGGCGCTATATAAATTATCCAGTTATTATTATTATTATTATTATTATTAATAATAGGAATAATATTTGGATACGGCGCCGTTTTCTTAAGCAGGTACTTATCTCTAGGGCGATGGATAAAATTCAAAAATTGTTTTCTCAGGACAAAAAAAATAGTGTTAAAAATATATACTGCTTTATAAAACGAGTTTAAAGTGCGTACAGTTCTTTCTTACTAAAAACCTTACAAAAAATATTTTGAATTTCTGCTAGGTTTTTATCATTTTATTTGAGTTACTGGCTTAAGAAATCACTTAACACAGTGTCATGCTCACAAATTCCATCTTAATAACAACCACATGTTATAAAATTTTTAAAAATGTATATTCATTCTAAATTAGTTTCTTTCATATATTCGATTGGACTACGCTAGAGACACCAACAGTACTTTCCATAACGCAGTATACATAGATTTAACAGCTGGTAATCACAGCTCTATATTTTTAAAATGGAATATTAAGCAATATTCTTTATAATTTTATATGAATTCTTATGAATTAGAAATATTTACACTAGAATTCGCCTGAAAATGATTAGTTTTTTAATTTTAATTTAATTTTCGTTCCTTTTATAGACAGAATACATTCGTAACAAAATTTTTATATTTATAAATAACACTCAAGCTAGCTCATACAGGTCACTACCCCTGGGCCAACCTATAAAAACTTCCTTACACGTTTCCCATAATGTCTTAGTTTAAGACAAATTCAGAAAAAGTGAAGTAATAATGGATAATTTTTCACGATATATAAAAGTGTTGCCAGTAATAAAATAATATTTGGCTGGTCCTGAAAGAGTCACGCGAATAAAACGCAGAAGTAATGGCGGGCAATGATGACCTACAAGACCGAATATTATAATAATCTCGGCCCGACCGAAATTCTTTTATTTTTCTTTTCCTTAATTAAAGGACGAATTGCCGTTTTAATGTTTTCGTTTTGTCTCCGCAAACAAAGTTAATTATTCATCAGGAAATATGACGTCAGGAGCCATAGTACGCTGTGATCGTTGAATTAATATTATTCGAGTACTTGACTCGACGCTTGAGAGACTTGTAAACAATTTTATTAATATGTCATTTTATTTTTATTTTATTTTCATTTATTGGTTTTCTTACAGCCATATAATTAATCAATCTTGAAAAAAACAATAATTGATGTACAGAGTTTTGGGCCAATTACAAGAAAACACATATATACAATCGATAAAAAATAAGAAAAAACATGTCCAATAGTGAGTTTGTGTGAGTGTGTGTATTTGTGTGTTTATTTATTTATTTTGTTTTGGGAAAAGTTAACAGCAAAACAATCTTAAAAATTTTCCACTGAATTTAAAAATTTAATTTAACATACATTAATAGCGAATGGAGGGGAATGTGGGACGGGAGTAGAAGGGAAGATATAATGTACAAATTAGTTTGGGTGCGGTAGTGTAGATATTGTTTGTTTTATGTTTCTTATTGTTGCGTTGAAAATGTCAATGTGGTGATAGTTTGTGTTAAATGAATTTGTGGATCTGTACATAAAGGAGTTTTGTTTTGAGTTGGTCTTGAGTTGGTCTTACAAAAGGGTCTTACATCCATCTATCGATGGATCTTTAGGGGATGGATGGATATGTGAGTTGAATGAGATGATATATATTCTGAGATGCTGAGACGTAATCTCATTAATATTTTTAATATTAAAGCATTAACTTTGTGGTTAGACACAGTTAAATTAGTATAAACTACTACCTGATTTTAGGTCTACCGGTTTCGAGACATACCCGTCCAGTTGTACATAGTGTTGTCTTACGTCGTAATACGTCTGGTTATGGTGTATAGTGTTGTGAACATAGTAGTGTAGTGTTGGTCCTGACGAAAAGACGGGTACGTCTCGTAACCGATAGACCTAAAAAATCTGGTAGTAGTTTATACTAATTTAACTAACACTCTGTTAAACGTAATCTCATTTGGCGTCTAGATGCATTCTTATGTAAAGATAAAGGATGTTAAATAATACTCACGATTACAAATGTCGGTTTATTGATGAAAAAGTTACATTTAAGGTTTGACGCGAGGTACAATACAAAGCGCTTGCGGCAGATACGGCTGTCGGCAGAAGAGTGGCCGTGCTGGCGTGCAACCGGAACGGGCTCCCGATCGGTGTATTTCGTTCGATGCAAGCGGCTAGAAGTCACACCAGACATTGACCCTCCACAGACAATATATTTTTTAAACGAATATCAACAGTTTAGTTAATTAAAATTGCATGAATTGGCAATGGGTATACAAATAAATATTTTAAAATGGTAAGATACAATGAGTAAAACATATACTTACAAACGAGTTCCGCGGTAAAAGGGCATATTTAAAACAAAAATGCAACAAATATGAGGTTCACCATGAATTATATATATTTATTTATTTTAAAGTATCCTAATTATTCATTAATTCATTTCCCTTTTAAATATGTTTTGATTTTATCTTTTATATTTAATTTTTGGTTTATTTCAACTTCTTATCTTATTTATCTGGTGTATTGGTTTAATTATCCTTATTTTAAAGGACTCTAATTGTTACTGTTTGCTTGTGTACTAATCATCGTTTATATACAGGGTGACGGGTTAAGTCGACCTATTCCCGTTAAGGATGTGAAGTTTACATTGTTTCTGACTGATTTTGTTACATTTAATATTGTTCATTTGTCTTTTTTTATATTTTTATTTGTATTATATTTTTTGATTATTTGCCGTAAAACGTGCTTTATGTTAGGTATATAAAAATCCTTTTGATTTTGTTGTACTCTAAAAGTCCACTATTTATATCCACCACTTATTATAAATAAATAAATAGATAAATAAATAAATTAATTAATTCATAAATCAATTAATTAATTCATTCATTAATTCATTAATAAATGAATAAATAAATAAATTAAATAATTAATTAATTAATGCAGTCATCGAGGATTAATAGTTTATAATATACCTACGGAATTCAAGATTTTATTGGAAACATGGCCTATAAATTCATAGGAAACCTGATTTTGGAAGAGATTCATACAAAATATCTCGAATTCGATAGGATCATTTTAAATTAGTAATTCTCGTTTACTGCTTTCAGAGCATTTTTTTAATTTTTTGTTTATTGCTGCCTTTGCTTTTATACTCCACAAATAATGAATAAAAAACTAGGAATCATAAAAAAAACTTTTACAGTAAACGATCCAAACATTACATGATTTATAAATTATTTAAAAAAACTACCGGTCAGACTTAAAAATGAATTAGAATAAAAACAGAATAGAAAGCATTTACAATATAAGTACAGTGATTTGTGAAATATTTATTATATAAAATTACAGTGATTTAGTGTAAATTATTATTTTAAATTAAATATAATGTTGTTAGAGCGATCTTCTTCTGTTTACTCCGGTTCGGGTTCTCTACAGGAAAAAAATTGAACTCTAAATTCTCTAGATATGAAAGATGCATCTTACCAGATTTTAAAAAAAATAATGCAGTAATCGCGAATTACTAATTTGTAATGCGCTGAATTCGAGATTTCATAGGAAACATTGTTTATAAATATTACATTTATTGTAAAAAAAATTGTAATTTTGAGTTACTTAGAATTTTAATTCACGTACATCTGTATCTTAATCGAATATATGTAGCGTCCAACATTCATTCGGTTTCTTATTTTAAAAAAAATATATATTATTACAATAATATTTACTACGCAATTGTGTTATTCATAGTATCTCTCCATTTAAGAGCATTGCTCTTGTGCTCGGACAAGGAACTTTGAATTTGTATATATAATTCCTTACATTAATTATTTTATATTATATTATATATCTAGGATGAAGTAGTAGAGTAAACGTGTTTGACATTGAAGGTAATGGTGTCTAGTTCAGTTCAAAGAGATGTTCTTTCAATTTGCTCTTCAATTGTTCTGTATCCTGTATCTTTTTCATATCAATTTAATGTAAAATTTTTGCCTCACTCTCCAAATAAAAGCGTGAGCGCTTTCCCTCCATTAACAATAGAATTCTGTAATATATATCAACATCGTAAGACTTGTTTTTATAATTATTTAATAAAATATATTTTGGCCGAAAATTAATTCTTTGCTTTAAAGTAAATTAAATATAGGTAAGCGTGATTTAAAAAAAAAATATTCATGTTATATAAATTGAAAAATTATGTTGATTATCATAAGAGATTTTAAGTAAAATTTAAGGGATTATGAAGTTAATATAAACAAGAATCCAAACCTCGAAGTAGGATAGAGAAGCTAATAATTTGAGAACAAAATATGAGCAAATCTACCCTCCTAATAATTTGACATTTATTAAAATATCTCAGTGTATAATATTTTGTTTAAATTTAAAGCACTTGGCTGCAGACGCAAACATCCCTTAATTAAATTACCTTTAAGAATCAAAAGACGAAAACAAATTCTTTTAAATCCCCCTAAAGCTGTTTTTAATTTCGTTTAGTCGGGTTCATCCCCGAATGCCAAGTAAAAATTCAATTATTCCGGGCATTTTGTATCCCTATTTATTTCGCCATTCCCACCTTTTCGAAAGTATTACGGCAAGAATTTAAATATGAAAAAAATGTTGAAAACCAATATTTTAAACGAGACGACGTCAAGTGTATAATGCGACGCCGTCAACGTGTTCAATTTGGCTGTGTCGCAGAATGTCTGGAAAATATTTTACTAAATTATTTGAGGGGTGTCTTACAATA
Organism: Agrypnia vestita; assembly: GCA_016648135.1. NCBI lineage: Eukaryota > Metazoa > Arthropoda > Insecta > Trichoptera > Phryganeidae > Agrypnia > Agrypnia vestita. The sequence continues at coordinate 68,438 of JADDOH010009005.1, read as the reverse complement.
TCTAGACAGCCTCGAAGATGTAAATTGGTCGTAGACAATAAACCCATAGAACAGGTTATGAAATTTAAGTACCTATGGGTGGAGATATCCAGAGAACTGTATAACGAAGTCAAAGAGCAGACAATAAAACAGAGGTTATCTCCGGATGCTTAAGAGACACTGTATGAGCCAATAAGCATATGCTAGTGGAAAGCAAAGTCAGAATATACAAAACATGCATAAGACCTATGACACGGTGAGAACTAAACACCTCAGAACTACCGAGATGAAGACTCTAAGACCCATTGCGGGCAAGACCCTCAGAGACAGAGTACCGAATGCGGAAATCCGCAGAACCTGCGACATAAAAGACATTGAAAGATGGAGCAGGTGGAGAAGGCGTTTCTGGAGGGACCATGTCGAGAGAATGGAGCAGACGAGACTTGCCAGAGCCGTTATGCACGGGACTCCAGAGGGGCGCCGACCACCAGGGAGACCACCAAAAAGAGAGAGCTGGACATCCTCGTCACAAGATCAAGGCTCACCTGTCAATACGGATCAAGGATCTAACTAAAGAAGAAGAAGAATAAGATTTGAGGGGTTTCTTTCTAAAAACTAATATGCAAAAACGAGGCTTTTGTGATGCAGCTCTATAGATGCATATTGATAATTTCCTGGGTGAATAGAGTGACGAATATTGAAATCCTCCCTTGTAAGGAAAAAGACCAAGAAGTGCTGCGGACTATCAAGATAAGAAATCTGGAGTATCTCGGACATTTTATGAGAGAACCATAATGTAGTCTAAACCAACTCATCATCCATGGAAAGTACGTGGTAAAAGAAGCGTAGGAAGACGCCGCAACTCGTAGCTGCGTAACTTGAGAGACTGGTACAAGTGAGTTGTTCTAGGCGGTTGTGAATGGAGTCAAAATCGCCAATATGATCGCTAACCTCCGATAGGATATGGCACTATAAGAAGAAGAAAAATTTTACCGGGATAAAAATATACAGGCAGCAATATCCAAACAAATATACGAAATGTTTTGAATGCAGTCATCGAGGATTACTAATTTAAAATGTACTGAATTCGAGATTTTACACGAAATATAGCTCTATATCTTCCAAAATCATTTTATTTTCAAATTACAATTATACAAATAATTTTGAATTATTTTAAAGCAAAGCCTGCAATATCTACTTTAACCAATCAATCCCCAAAAATGTGTCATGTCAAAATAGTCATTTCGTATTAATTTAAGAGTTGATTTTGACTGAAACATGCAAAGACAGCATTATCCAATTATATGTAAATATAAAGCAGCAATGTCTTCTATTTGGTAAGAAACACAACAATATTCATATTTAAATGTTCAATATTGATTTATTCGCGTATATAAAAGGAAAACTGAAGTAAGAATTGTTTTTAAAAGCTTATTTCCAATTGACTTAGGTTTCATAGATTCCAGATAAATTTTGAATAGTGATAGGTTTTTTGTATTTATCTCTGATTCACCTTTTTGGGTTATTGCTGCTTTTTCTTTTATTCTACTCATTTTATTATTCTATTTCATCAAAACCATTCGGTGTCATCAGAATATTTGATTATCCATCACGATTGTTGTAATTTATCGTGTGTTCTGTACGGCAGTCATTTTGTGAAATAGCAGAATCAATACTGAAACTGTGACTAACATGTATATAAGTTTAAATGAATACCGACCGCGTCCTCGATGTACCTGTAATAAATTTTAAGCTGTCTCAAAAGTTAGTAAAGTATTTGAAGCCACTTTTACTTTAGTTGAATTTGACTTTCAAGTTGGATCAATATTTCAATGCACATTACCGTTGGGAAGGAATTATGATCTGAGGGGTCTGAGGGCGAATTCTGAAAGGAAATAAGCACAACTTTTGAGGGGGCCAATTTCGTTTGAAGACTTACTCTGTATTTAGACATTAATTACATTCCAGCCACTTAGTGTTTCAATCGATATTTTGGTAGCGGAACTGACAAATGAAATTTTTTTATCGTTTTCAAACACTTTTTTGGACACGTGTCAGTAAAATTAAACGGTCAAAGTTCACCATCACGTGGAAATGGACACTGTAATCTTACCTTAACCTAACCACAAGACCAACAATTACCTAAGGTAATCGTTGGTCTTGTGGTTAGGACAAAGAACAGCAAAAAGTTACAGAATTGACATAGTATAGATAGTTGTTTAAAGTTATAACAGTAATTTCGAAAACACTGAAAATTAAGTGACGTTTTATTAATAAGTAATTAATTATTGTAAACAGACAAAGTTACTTAACATTAATCAAATTAATAAACTGTTCTTTTTCACTCTATTTCGCAATTTATCACACACATTTTTATTTAATTTCTGTGGATCTATTTATTTATTTAACGCCCTTATGGGATTTTACAAAATATACAGAATATAAAATAAGAAAAATAACATTAGACAGATACACAGTTAAAAAGATTTAAGTATATATAGTAGATGTGAGTAAATTTAGATTGCAATTAAAAAGATTATCTCACGGCTATACCGGCCGTCGTCCAGCGGCTTGTTTCGCGCAGATGGAAATGTACAAACCAACTCGCGCAGCTGTCGGTCCCGCTTATGTACGCAAAATGCTGGTTTTTCGAACTTCCTAGATTATTCTAGTGTACACAAAAATGTTCTCGTCATTCCCAGACGTTTTTACATGTTCCCCGAATATTATAGATAATGCAAGAGTATGTAGTGTGTCCTAGAATATGCTTATTTAGGCCATGGGTTCGATCTTATTGTTGACATCGACTTATGAGGAATTCTGCAGTCAATCTCTTTTACAATCTCGAATTAAGTTTAATTTACTATTTATTTAAATATATGCGTTACTAATTAATTATTTCATACAAAACGAATTTTCAGTATTAATTTAAGTATAGAACTAATATATATTTTTAATATAGAATCATAATTATTATTTTTATTAACACCTTCAATTGTTTCATAACTTTGGAAATAATTGCAATGAATTCTTGCACATATTTTATTTAGGCGTGATTAAATAGAGAAAAGCCTCATGACGATTTGGAATATAAGCAGATTTGTTTTAACAAATCATAGTGTAATTAATAAGAGTAGGTACGCCACATTTTCACCACTCATTTATTAAAAATACCAACATATTTCGGGGTTGAAAATACCAACAAATTAATGATGAAAACAAAGCTGAATAATATATTAAATATGAATCGAATTGAAAAACACATTTCATTTCCCCATATATTTTATTTTAAATATTAAAACGTTTTTTAAATCACTCTCATTATCAATAACAAATTTTCATATAAATTTGACACAATTATAGATAGTATTTATTGGAGTATTTGATTGTTAGTTATATTTTTATTATTTACTTTATTATTATGAATCTTAAAGCTCTCCAAAATATCCATTTGTCTTTCTTTATTGCAGCTATGTAACAATGTTAAATTATTATTATCGAACGTATGACCCTCCATTTTGGCATGTTCCACCATTTCTGCCTTAAATTCAGAAATGGCGAAACATGCTAAACTGTTACACAGCTGCAATAAAGCAAGACAAATGGATGTGTTGGAGAGCTTAGAAATTTAAACTAATGTAGTAAATAATAAAAACATAACTAATATTCAAATATCATCCATAATCTCCCCACTCCTATCCCACTCCCTACCCCCATCACCATTACACACACCCATAAATACAGTCTATAATTGTTTTTAATTTAGTTGATAGTTTGTTTTAATATATAATTAACAATCAAATACTCCCATAAATACTACCTATAATTGTGTTTAATTTAGTTGAAAATTTGTTTTTGATAATGAGAGTGATCTCGAAAAGGTTTTAACATTTGATATTAAATATATAGTGAAAAAAAACGTAGTTTTCAATTCGATTCATATTTAATATATTAAAAATGAATTTCTACAATGTTTCACAAAAAAAACTTTAAACATTTATTTATTGTTATGTTGATAATGTCAAACCAAAATAATTTTGACTTTATTTCATATTTTAAAATGGTGTAGTTAAAACTTTAAATAACATCGAATTTGTTTGAACTAAAAAGTTATTGGACGTCAGCCCACTGCCTTTCTATATTTTATTATTCTTACATTTTTGATTGGACTATGACCATTACGCTAGGATTTTTTATCAACCTTTTATTGCCTTTAAGATAGGTTAATATATTATAATGTCAAAAATGTTTGTTATCCAAATATTGTTTTGTAATCGATCGTACTTCGCATATTAAACGAATAAGTAGGAACGTAAAAAACTAACGCACAAAAACCAAGTTTTTATTTTACTCCCTTTCTTTGTAAATTAAGTTTACTATCATGTAATAATTGATTGACTGAAAATGAAACATGTCTAGACAAATATCTATGTCAAAAATCTCTCAAAATATCTCTTTATTATTTGATTTCTTCCCAAAAAACCGAAGTATGCTCTCATCTATGAACCAATTGTCATAAATTTTCGAAATTCATAGTGAAATACCTATTATACCTACCGACGGAGTAATTCAAATTTTAAATATTCCGTGACGTTATCGGGCCGCCGACGCCGGCGCCGTTGGTAGTTGTAATGATTCCAATTTGAATAAACCATTAAAATTTGTAAAAATCAAAAATTTTACTATAATTATTATAATTTTTTAACGAAAATTTTATAGATATTTTCGATCGTCGCAACGAGTCTGCTTGCAAAGTTTTAGCTCGATTGGATCACGGGAAAAGGGTTAAAAATCGATCCGAATTTTTTCGTCAAGAAAACAAGCAAGCAGACGCCACGACTTAAAAGAAAGGAAGTAAAAGAAAGATTTTATTATGATGATAAAACATGATTTTTGAGTGTATTGTCACATTCAATTCCTGCACTTCAGCGTACCAGAAAAGTCGCTACTAAACACAAACATAACATTCATTGAACACGACACTGGGGTAGGAATATTATACATCCGCGGTGTAATATTATACATGGAACTCCTTATTCGGGATGCCTCCGAGATCGGCAGTGCGAAATTCTCATCTTCGCGCCAGCGTTTCCATTTCAGGCTTGACGTCACACGGCCCGAGTGGGGATGAACAGGCTCAGGGGGCGCGCCGAGGGTGGGAGGCAGACAGCATACAGGATGTCTGTCTGTTAATTTGCCGAAACATCTTCTTCTTGTGTCATCTGCCGTTTCATTAAGTTTGCGGTATTCGCTCGCGAGGGAGTTTAATTATTTCAAGCCTTCTTGCATTTTTCCCCGAAGCGGTCTGACATTCCGCCCCCCGCCGCCTCGTTTCCTCCCTCGAAACGAGGCTGTTTTCTACCCTCGTGGCGTCTCAGAGACGAGGCGAATCTTCAAATTAATACGTAATGCGACTTCCTCGTGTGATGTTATTTAATCTCGCTTCATCATCGCATAATTACATCAGTTTTGTGTTTTAGGTCGATTTATTTAAAAAAATAATAATTGAACTAATCGCCTATCTAACTTTTGAGTAGAATATTGAATTAAAATAAATTAGAGAAGTATGTGTATATTTTATTTATTTTATTTTAAATGATACATTAACAGAATACTAGGTACAAATATAAAATAATCAATGCATAACATATTACACACTCAACCCAATATCCCAATTACAACTATATTCGGCCTGCTTTAGAAACGTATATTCTTTGTATCAATGCAATGCGTTCATAAACGAATGAGAAACATGTATTTACATGGTGGCTACAGGACTTATGGCCTGCATGAGCTGGCTAAAGTGATTAAATTATGCAACCTTCACCAACCCATCCACCACAGACACAAGGCCGTTCTTCTAGCAAAGGCTCCTGTATTGGCCCTACACTTTGGCCATCCAGATTGGTATTATTTTAATGCTAAACCAGTTTTCTCGCTACGTCGCTGACGAAGTAAAAGCACAAGTGCGACGTGGTGAGGAAACTCCATTAACAACTTCTTTGTATATAGGGTGTATTATAAAAACAGCCATCAATTAGACCAGTTTAGAGTAGCCCACGTAATCCAATGGGCAGGGCACTGGATTTTCTTACTGAACGCTCCTTGGTTTGATTTTAACAAGCGTGGGTGTTTTTTTAATGCGTTTCGGTATATAATTGTATAATATAGTAATAAATAAGATACGGTATAGTAGATGTTGCAGTCTTAAAAAATATATATGAAATTCAAAGTATGGTCAAAATTTCTGATATTCAATCATTTTTTCATGTTTTATAAATAATTATAAAATATGCGAACTTCATAGGGCACTTAAATAATTTCTACTGAAAACTTTAGAGTTCACAATGTATATTAATGACATTATTCACTTGACGTTGCCAGAAAAGAAAAAAATATGCGAAATATTTCCAACATTAAAATATGTCAACAAAACTACATTAATAATTTATTAATAATATCACGAGATCGTGGCTGTGGAAGGCAAGTGAAACACTTAACATTATTTATAGATTAAATATATTTTTTAATAATTTTGCAAAGTCACTGAACACGAATTTAATTGGAGCACTGTACTTAAATTCACTCTAAACGTCTGTAGAATATTTCACACACTTTTTCACTAAATTCGTTCTAGGAATCTTCGCTGCTCTTTTCATTACTCCTGAATTATTTGTCTCTCATATACTGATGCACGTTACTTAAATCGCCCAGGTTCGCACTAAAAAACTTCTCGCTTGTCGGTAGGTACTTAATTGATATACTATCGCCGGAACCACAATTATCATTTTGTTTGTGGACTGTCACGCTGTCGCTACAATGCAAAAATTGCATATCGTGGCACTCTCGCATTTATAGACCCGCGTTAACGTCGCCTTCTCGATGTTTACAGAATCCAGTGGACCGTTCTAGAGATTTTGTTAGTGCGTGTATTTTCCGATTCTACCATCTCGTGACAATAAAAGCAATCAAACAAATTTATGAGAAAGATAAACATAAAAAATCTCTATATCGTTATAATATTACACGACCAATCATCGACAAATAAAGTATAGATATATTTCAATAAATACATACAAATATAGAAAACATGTCTAATGGCCATTTTTTGGCCAAATTAATAATTCGTGTAAATTCCCTTTTCTTTCTAAACATTCCAAAGTATTCCTTTTATTACCTTTACGCGCGGCTGGATGGAGAATTTTGATTGTACATGAATTAAACGAATGATTATTATGATGTGGTTCACGAATTCAGAAAACATACTGTAATAACATAATTTTATTTCTTCTTCTTTATCTGTCTTATTTCAAATATTTGATTCATCTATATTTGAAAATAAATAGGTATCATTTCGAGCGGCGAAATCTCTGTATACATTTTTATAGGAATTATATATTTATTTTAAATGATACAGATAAAGAACAACATTCAAAAAAATTGAAATCAGTAAAAATTTGAAAATGTATGAAAATTTTTATGGTGAAATTTATTTAATATTACATACAGTTTATTACATTTTATTATATTAATGACTATAATAAGTAGTACTTTTATAAGTATCTACATTTTTTTTCGATGTACATCTTCATAAAGAGACTAACTTACACTTTTAGATAATTACATATGCATAAAGATTTCCCATAGATGAATTTAAAAACATATTTATTTTTTAACTGTGTTTTCACCTTTTTTTTAATCTCATCTTACGTTTTTAATTTATGTATGGAGACTATTGAAATTCTTTATTCCTAAATATATATAATTTTGCTTATTTTGTTTTTTGTTATATTTTGGTATTTTTAAATAATTAAAAAATCATGCGGATGTGCTTGTTTCAAGTTTTGCATGAATATTTTCTTTAATTATCTGTATAATAGATTTTTTTTGGTAAATATTTTCTAATATTAAATCTGAGACTGCATACATGTTTTCCATATAAATAGCTTCATCTCTTCTTCATTAATGATTATCCCTGTGTGGCCAAAATCAAGTAACTGTGTTCTTGAAAAATACACATAAAAATATTATGAAAAGAAATTAGTGCTCTTTTAATTTTGCGCTGATCTTCTAGAATTAACTAGGGATGGTTGTATATATATATATATATATATATACATCCTAGTACAACCCTTACATTTCCATCCCTCCGCGCCCCCAGTGTAGAGAGACGGAGGCAGGCTGAGGTGAACCTCGCAGACCGGAACACTGACATGCAACCGGAAATGTAAATACGGAAGTTGAAACTCTTAAATTTGTAGAAACCTGAGTTATCGCAGTGGCTTCCCGTAGAAAAGAATGTATATATTCAACACTAGCCTATTCAGCACCGGAAGGAACGCGAGCGTATATTTTCTAGCAAGACTATTAATACAATGTCTGAATGGATTCTGCATTAGGGGATGAAATATTGTTGATACGTTTAAAATTTATTTAAATAAATTGTCAACAGGTCTTTTATTTAACTTTGTACTGAGATAATCCCATTAAGATAATATTTGCTGATTTATGGTAAAAAAGTGAGCACTTGGATTTTTTTTTAAATACACACGTTTTTTTTATTTTTTGCATCATATTATTATTATTATTATTATTGATAATGGGCAGGCAGCTTAAGCTGATAGGCCCATATCACTGTCTCTCATTTGAATATCCAGCCTATTCTTAAACTGATTGACACCGGCTGCAGACACAACGCCCTCAGGCAAACTGTTCCACATATTGACCACTCTATTGCTTAATGCATGCTTTCTTAAGTTTGCGATGTTGCGGCGATAATGTCTTCGAATCGACAAATGAATAACCTCTTATTTTAAAAACCAATACATTTTTTTTAATAGAGATGTGAACACAGAATACGTGTCACATCCATATTCTTACTATTATCAAACTAAGCTAAACGCTTGTGCTATAAAAATAAGACTCACTTGCTGGTGTGGAGTGTGATTCGACCTAGGGATCGCGAGGCGAGAGTCCCAACCACAAGACCAACAAGCTACTCTACTATTACATACATTTGTTCTTCTTTGTATGCCTTATCAGGTCCTTCTGATTACTGTTGTTAAGGTTTATCTGTCCTGCGCTGCCCGGAATAGTTCTTATACCGGTCCACTCTCGTATGTTTCGCAGCCAAGACACCTGTCTCCTACCAGCCCCTCTATCTTGCCTTTTAATTAATATTAGTTGCGGCAAGTAATATTTCTCCCCTCGCAGTATGTGACCCAGATATGAAAGTTTCCTGAATTTCACTAGTGAGCGCAGTTCTCTATCTGCTCTAGCCCTCCCGAGAATTTCTGTGTTGGTGATCATGTCGTTCCATGGGACTTTGATCATCCTCCGGTAAAGCCACATTTCAAAAATGCCTCTTGCCTGTTCATGGTATTTACTTTCTAAGTCCATGTCTTACATTCATAGAGTATGACCGACCACACATAACATTTTAACATTCTATGCATTAGTTTTAAATTGATATTGTCATTGCAGAAGAGGGATTTAATTTTACTGAAGACAGATCTTGCTGCTTCAATTCTGCTTAAACTTAACCTCTATATCCGGGCCAAGAGTCTCCTTGAGAATACAGCCAAAGTATCTTAAACCTATAAACCTTTTATATATATATAAATAGATTACTTGTCTAAGACCACTAATGAGTTTAAGATGATTACACAACTAGTTTCGACAACTACCGATGTTGTCATCAACGGGTGATGATTTAAACTGAAGCATAAGAGTACAATTAATTATCTAAGGTACTGATAGGGGTGGGTGGAGTTATGTTTGGGGGGAGGGGGTTAGCTGTGGGTGGGGTTTGAGTTAACGGGAATAAAGTAAGGAGCGGTGAAGAATTTTGAAATATTATGTTATTGATTAGAGTTTTATTAGAATTTAAATTTTTTTGTATTTCTAAATTTTCGAGATTGTTCATTATTTGGCCTTTATATTTAACAGGGTGTAATAGTTTAAGTGTATGGGAATGGAAAGAATGATTGGTGTTAATAATGTGGTTAGCAAATTCTGAAAAATAATTACTAACAAGACCGCGACGGTGTTCTTTTATTCTAATTTTAAGATTTCTCGCGGTTTGACCGATGTATTTCATATTGCAGTCACCACATGTGATTTCATATACTCCGCTTTTTTCTAAAAAGTTTATTTTTGATTTTGAGTTATCTAAAATTTTTCCTAAATTGTTGTTGGTGTAATATGCGGGTTGTATATGGGAAGGTAAGATGCGGGAGATTTTCTGGGTTGGCGACCCTGTATATAGAATTTTTCGCCAAGATTTATTTTTGATTTCATTATTATTGCATGCTGAGTATATGTGTTTCTTTGTTAAGTTCTTTTTTATTTTGTTTTTTAGCATTTTATCTATCATTTTATCATTATAACCATTATTTTTAGCTATTTGTTTTATTGTGTTAAGTTCACAATTATAATTTAAAGTGCTAAAGGGGACGTTAATTAATCGGTTTAATAGGGAATGGAAACTGGCCATTTTGTGTGATATGGGGTGTAAAGAATCGTGTGGAATTACAGTATCCGTATGGGTTGGTTTTCTGTATATATTGAAATCTAATTTATTATTTACTACCTTAATTGAAAGATCTAAAAAATTTAAGGAGTTGTCTAAATTTTTCTCCATGGTGAATTTAATGTTTTTGTGGAGTGTGTTAATGTGTGCAAGGAAGGAATCTAATTGTCTATCAGTACCTGTGAAAATACAGAAAATATCGTCTACATATCTTAACCATTTAAATATACAAGATTTTACAAGAGGGTGACTAGAGTTTAATAATTCTGTTTCAAGATCATTTAAGAACATTTCGGCAAGTATCGGTGACAAAGGGGATCCCATTGTGAGTCCGTCTTGTTGTTTATAAATCAAATCATTAAATTCAAAATAGTTTTGTGATGTACAGACGTCATAAACTCTAGTCATTTCTTTTACAAACGTGTCATCCAAAGCAGAATCACAAAGTAATTGTATAAATACATTCTTAGCATCTTGTACTGGAACATTTGTGAACAGATTAACAACATCAAATGAAATTATTTTAGAACTAGGCGGGATGTCTAAATTTTCAACATTTTTAATAAATTCAAAGGTATTTTTAACACTGTATCTTGGTGAAAACAATTTAAGCGCGATTATTAATTGGTTAAGTTTCTTACAAAGATAATAATTAGGAGCACTTACATATGAAACTACAGGCCTAATTGGTATGTTAATTTTGTGTAGTTTGGGAAGTCCGTACATTCGTGGGGGTTGAGGATTCATATTAATTAGGAAATTCCCATAATTACCCGTAACAGTTGGACACAATTTAATGGTTTCTTTGATTTTAATTTGAAATTTTGCCGTTGGGTTTGTTTTTAATATTTGGAAGTTATCATTATTGAGAAATTCGTTACATTTATTTAAATAATCGATTTTATCTAGAATTACAATACTGTTGCCTTTATCTGATCGTGTGAGAGTAAGATTTTTATCACTAAGAGTCTTTCTTATATTGTTCACTAAATATATTTCACTGTTATCACTATTTTTGTCTTTGGTAGTATTCTTGAAAATATCCGCACAACGATGTTTCAGAGATGGCGATTCCTTGCTTAGGGCTGCATCAGTGTCTACTGCCAATTGGATGAGAGGTTTGTCACTAGAGGTTTTTATATTATATTTTAAACCTTTTTTTAAAAGGTTTGTTTCTTTATCGGAGAAAATGTGTCTTGATAAATTAACCACGCGATCACTAAATTTATGAATAGGTAATGCTTCATTATTTATTGGTGTTCGGGGACTTTGATTTTTGATAAGTGATTCTAATTTTCTATCTAATTTCTTTTTCTTTTTAAAAGCCTCGATGCTTGCGATATGCCGAATTTTATCATCTAGTACGTCCCATTCAATTGGGTGTAAAATATGAACTAGTTCACAATGTAGGAGTTTAAGGAGAGTTTTGATATTATCCCGTGTTGAGAACAAAGACTTGAGTTCCTCCTTCAACCATACACTTTGAGCACTTCTTAGGGCTTTTTTAGCCGAATTACTATTATTTTTAATCTTGACACTTACATATTTAGGCACTATGTTGTTTTTAAGACACTTTTGGTTAAAATATATATTAAGCGATATAATTCTGTATTTAATGCTTAGTTTTTTATATTGGTTTGCCATGCTTGCCGTACTGGCCACAGTTATATTATTTATTGAATTGGCGTTAACTTTGTGGAATGACATTATAATTATATATAAATAAATAGATTACTTGTCTAAGACCACTAATGAGTTTAAGATGATTACACAACTAGTTTCGACAACTACCGATGTTGTCATCAACGGGTGATGATTTAAACTGAAGCATAAGAGTAAAAGAAATCTTAAAATTAGAATAAAAGAACACCGTCGCGGTCTTGTTAGTAATTATTTTTCAGAATTTGCTAACCACATTATTAACACCAATCATTCTTTCCATTCCCATACACTTAAACTATTACACCCTGTTAAATATAAAGGCCAAATAATGAACAATCTCGAAAATTTAGAAATACAAAAAAATTTGAATTCTAATAAAACTCTAATCAATAACATAATATTTCAAAATTCTTCACCGCTCCTTACTTTATTCCCGTTAACTCAAACCCCACCCACAGCTAACCCCCTCCCCCCAAACATAACTCCACCCACCCCTATCAGTACCTTAGATAATTAATTTTACTCTTATGCTTCAGTTTAAATCATCACCCGTTGATGACAACATCGGTAGTTGTCGAAACTAGTTGTGTAATCATCTTAAACTCATTAGTGGTCTTAGACAAGTAATCTATTTATTTATATATAATTATAATGTCATTCCACAAAGTTAACGCCAATTCAATAAATAATATAAACCTTTTCATCTTTTTGACGTTGCAACCATTTAACTTTATCACTGGTCCAGAGTGATCTAGCCGTCCAAATTGCATACATTTAGTTTTATTGACGTTTATTACTAGGCCCAGTTGCACACCAGCATTAATAAGTTTTGGAGGTCATCGATACAGTCAGCTTGTAATAGAGTATCATCTGCGTGTCTTATGTTGTTTATTAATCACAACTCCGTTCATCTTCAGACCCTTCTCGGTATTCCACTCATTTGTACCACTTCTAAAACAAATATTAATAATTTAAGTATAATAAAATGTAATAAATTATATTTATCATCTCTCTAGGCCTCGTTCTATTGTATCATTATACATTTTAAACCAATATGTAAATTTCAATTATCACAATCACGCCAAAGAAGTATAACTTCTACCGCGTGAACATGAGTATACGCTCCTCTTCCATCAACTTTTATCATATATAAATAGCTTCGTCTCTGTGAGACTTCTATAATTTATCCTTAATTAATTAATCGTCCCTCTGAGGACCAAATCCAGTAGACCAAATTAGAACATACTATCATATAAACATATTTTTAGGATAAATTTAATTAAAAAAACACTATTTTTTCATTTTATTTTATTATTTATTTGTGCAGCAAATAGGTACATGAATTTTATAAAATCAATTGTTATTACATTCTTAACATTCTACTTTCTTTTTACTACTAATTTGAGCCAAGGCTCGAATTTATGGGAAGAGTATTTACAAGCCAAATTAGATGTAGAAGTTTTTACCAAGCAGAAACCATTTGAAACATGTAGGCATTGTTCCAATACATCGCTGTCCAAATTCAAGGATTTGACTTTTTTCAAACTGCAAGAATTTTGAAAGGATTCTTTTTTGAAAATTGTTTTGTGACAATATACCGTACCATTTAACTCCCATGAATGCATAGTGATGGTATGCCATGGTGGTTCTTAAAGTTGTTGTTTTTATTTACCCGTTGTTCTATGTCTATTACTTATACAGTCCAAGGTAGGGAATGCAAATCCGTTCTGTTTTAAAATCAATTCAAGTTATTAAATATGCACATTTTGCAAGGGGCGTGCAGTGAGAACAGGAAGCATGACTTTCTCCTAAACGTGTATTTTGGAAAGAGACCCAAATAAGAAATGTATCTCGTAATATTCCTATCGCAATAATTTACATTTTATTCACATTTCAATATTTTATGATATTCTCAAGGTAAATAAATAATTTCGATTTTTTTCCAAATACATCAACGGTCTCTACGTATACTGTTAAATACAGTTATTAATATGAAAAATTGTTAACTTTACTTATCTCGACACGGATTTCTTCAGTGAGACAGGCATAGTCCAACCAGAACATGTACCTACAATTTTTGATATATAAATTTAAAAAAAGGGGAATCTGCAAAAATTCTTTTTTCATTTTACTATCTTAAACATCCAATTTCCTATATATTTTCGGACAGTGTTGAAAAAGAAATTTCGTTTCAAATTAAGCATACATGAAAGGAAAATCAAACCTTTTTTACCTTATCCGAAAATATAGAGTAAATCGGACGATTTAAGATACTAAAACGAAAATCGCACTTTTGCAGATTCGACAGTACGTATACGCTGGGATCATGTCATGCTTCTTATTCTCACTGAACACCGCTGCATTTTACTATCTTTAACGGCTAACTTGATTGCATGCGTCGCTTTAACAATTGACTTTATAGTCTCACATTTCCGATACATTACAATGCAAATTTTACCCTAAATACGTGAAAAGAAATAACGACTCCAATCATTTTATATATCTTTTATTTCTCTCGCTTTTAACATGTATGTACGTATATGTTAGATGATAGAAAATAAACTTCCACCATCTCAGAACAGTTGAATACTAGTAAGATCACGTGTATATAATATCTTGGACAGCTCGACCTGCCATGTGTCTGTCCTGCAGCAGCTAAAAATATTCAACAGACTCTCGTGAGTCTCGGATACATTCTTCAATATTTCGGGCATCTTGCCAGGAGCCACGATAGCCTGTGGGGGTGGGAGATACGGGATCCAGGGAGGATGAGGGAGAACTTCCACCCGCTTGGCTGACCAAGGGAATACCGCATCTGCAGGAAGCAGAGACGAATATGGCATGTACAGGGTTATAGTTTTTAGTTAATTTAACTATGGTTAGTTTATTTTAAAAAAATAATTATTTATTTGTTATTTAACGCCCTTATGGGCTTTTACAAAATATACACAATATAAATTTAAAAAATAACATAAGACAGATATGCAGTTAAAAGATACAAGTACATATAATAGAATTGTGTAAATTTAGACTGCAGTTAAAAATATTCAAGTACATCTTATAGATTTGTGTAAATTAAAAAGAGAAGTTTAAGTAGTAAGAATAAAACTATTGTAAGTAGTAAGAAGAAGAAGAAGTAGATGGCAGTTTAAAAGATTCAACTACATCTTATAGATTTGCGTAAATCAAAAAGAGAAGTTTAAGTAGTAAGAAGAAAAAGAAAAATTTATTATCCATTTCCATTTAGTTGAGATGTAAAGAATTGTTTCAACTTTGTCCTATACATAGTTATATTATCAGTGAAAATCTCAGACGCCTCTGCGTGTTCATTGCTTAGTTAATTTATAGATGGTTAGTTAATTTAAAGATGGTTACTTAATTTAAAGATTGTTAGTTAATTTAAAAGTGGTTAGTTAATTTAAATAATAAGTGATGGCCGAGAAGCGGGTTAGAAAAATATTAAATTTACAAAAATACTGAAGCACTTAGTTTTTGAACGTTTTCGGCACATAAACATGCCATAGTGAGCTGTCCTATCCCGTATATAACTAATTTATAGCAATTTGTGGTTTGGATGCTTTCTGCATAAGCAGGTACCTCCGATTTGATTCGTAATTGGAGTCTTCCGTGGAATCCCTCATACATCCTTATGATAGAATGAGTATAGGATTATTTGAAAAACATATATAACCTCGCAGAACTATATTCCTGCCTTGATTATGAGTCAAAAATGTTCAAGCAGCCATGAACTAATATCAATAGTTAAGAAGTTATGCAATAACAAAGATTGCTTATTTTTAATATTTCTGACTTGTTTTTAACAAAACGTTGAAGTATCATTGCAGTATATCGGTTACGAAAAATTCATTCGTTTCAATACAAGTAAAATAAAATGATAAAAAAGTCAAAAATACTGAAAAAAATGCAAATTTTGATGTCGCATATCTCCATAACTATTGATGATTGGTCATGGTTGCATGAACATTTTAGACCCATAATCAAGGCAGAAATAAAGTCCTAAGAATCTTCTGTGTATAGTTTTCTGGGATATTCTGCCGTGTATATGTGACCTCTCTGGCCAACGTTTCGGATCCTATTGCGGGGTCCATCGTCAGGGCCGATGTGATGAGTGTGTGTTGAAATGTAGGTTAAGTATTGCCTTGCAATACCGTACCGAAGTCAGGGTGTCTCCAAGTTTGTGTTATGTTAAGTACTGGATTGCAGTACCGTGTCGAAAGCAGGGTGTGTGTGTCTTGATGTAGTGTGTTAAAGGATGTCGGACTGTGCGGATCGTCGATTTGATTTCTCCTGCGGTTTTAAGTTAAAAACGTCATCCCTATATATCTTCTGTGTATAATTTTCTGGGATATTCTGCCTATAATGATAAACTATACACAGAAGATTCTGAACGGCCGTGAAAACCTAAGGACATTTTTAAAATTCCTACGAGTTTATTAATGTTTTCCAAATAACCCTGTATATGTAGATTGAATGACCAGAAAAATGGGCGGCACCTAGTCAAATAATTGATTTCATAAAAATATTAATTAATTTCATACATTTAATTAATTTCATATAAATAAATGTTTATTTATTTATATTTTTTAACAATAAATGCGAACCCATTTCCATCTAAACTTTTCACGCATTCCTATTCCTCGATCAAAAGCATTTTCAAATATCAAATGGGGGAATCTCAAAACCGCAAATCGGATTCAATTAAACCGCGCCAAGCAAAGGACACGCTATGAAAGACGCTAAAAAATTCATCACATTTTCGGCTTCTGCTATTTTAGCCACCTGCTATTCATATTGCTGCAACTGCTATTTCCGGCGTCGAAATTTTTTCCCACACCGGAATATGTTTTATAAAAAGATAGCTAATCCCCTAAAAGTATCCGAACATTTCGCTAAGCGCCTTTGCGGTTGGATCTTCACACGGCTTTTTGCGAAGCCTTAAACACCCCAAAGTGGAACGGTGATTTTTGGCACCCTATCGGTATCAGTAGGTAGTCTCAAATTGTTTTCTCACCCTTTAACAATATTTTTGTATGTAGGTATGTTCTAACAACAGTTAATGGATTTTGTCCCCAGAGGATGATTAATTAATGAAGAAAAACAAGATAAATTGAGAAATTTTTTTCGGAAGTCTTTTAATACGATGGTTCAGGCCTTACCTGTACTAGCTGGCTTATGTGATCACTTTACATAATGCAACGTTCACGAATTCCATTGTAAGAACATCCAAACATAAATTTTTGAAAGTTCTTTATATGTTTAACTCTACTACTTTCCACACACGTTTCTCACATTCTCCTCTTTGTGATACTTATATAATTTAATTTCTCATCATTATATTTAATTATTTATACATTTTTGTGTACATAATATGACAAGAATAAGTGATTTTAGAGAAGAAAATATTTAGAAAGGATTCTAAAAAGTGATCCAGTTTTAATAAATATACACATTGAGATTAATAAGATTTTCAATAAAATAAAAGTATAAAATTGTGCAATCCACCATTTTAACTGAAACACCGATTAGAGCGATTGACGTCACGCCTCAGTACCCATCACAGTCTTTGAACCGTTGCCACAGACTCAATGCAATGTTTACTGAGGCTTGACGTCACGTAGACAAAATGACAGCTGCAGGCGTTTTTGCACGAAATTACAAATCGCACCTTTGCGGAAAGACTGTGATATTTCGAAATGAATGATTTTACAAGAGACTACTTTCAAACTTATGAATCAGAGTGATGTTTTGTTTTTTTCTTTCATTACTCAGCCGTTTGTGGGGAAAACCATTGCGGATATCATTGGAGCAAACGATGCCATTTTTTGGAGTTCATAGAACTCGACGCGGCAGTTTCAAATTTGCAAAAAAAAAAACATTTTTTCGAAATATCACAGTCTTTCCTCAAAGGTGCGAAATATGTAGATGAAAATGCAATTATTTGCGTAAAAACTTAGTTAATTACTGAAATAATGTTATTTTCGGTAATAATAGACGTGTACCTACAATATAGAATGTTATTTCAAAATTTGTCATCATGCCTATTGCCAGTGGGCATTTCTGCCAACCAACCACATAATTTAGTTGAAAACTCTAAATACTTCCGTTATAAAATGTTACAGTTACTAAACCAGTTCCGTGATAATGAGACGAGTAGAAGGTGAATGGGGAAAAATAAGGATTTCACCTTTGTTTTATTTTTAAAAAACTCTATAATTGATATGTATGATACATGTTGTTTGACAGCTCGACATAAGAGTCCGCAAACAAAGCGACAACGACAGCGAAAACGCGAATTCAAATCGGCCATTGAAGAAGTACCTAAGCCCAGTTGCGAGCGGAATATTCTCGTTAGTGATCTACGCGACAGAAACAGTGTAATAAAAAGTAAATGTTCAAGTTTTTTATTTATAACATTGTGGAAATTCATTTTTAATATTTAAAAAAATGAGGGTAAACAACACTGTTTTATTCCACTATATTTATTTTGAATTGTTAGAACGTTTTCGGGATTTCTCCCATTGTCAATAACAACACGTTTACAACTAAATTAAAAATAATTCGAGACAGAATTTATAGGTATTGGGTGTGTGTAATGGTGGTGGGGGTCGGGGGTGGGGTTAGAATGGATAGGAGTGGAGAGGTTATGGGCGGTATCTGGATGTTAATTATGTTATAATAAGATAAATAAATAAAATAAAAAGTGTTCCACAGACGAGTGACTGATGATAATTAGTGCAAATAACAATTGGTGTGAATTTGAGAGCTATGCTCCGATAAAATTCGTGTCCAATGACATTGTGTAAATGATGTAATAAGTGTTGCATTTGCTCCCCAAAACAACAACCTCGTGTTACCTATGCGCATAGGTAACACCTATGCGCATATCTCTGATATTTTTAATTCCACTTTAACACAATGTAAAGATTCGCTACTGAAAGCTATGCACCCTGTCGTCCTGAATTCATAAAGCAATCACAAACAAATTATTATACCTATTAGTCTAACCTTGCAGGTATATACTCCACATCTCCTTTTTCTAAATTATGTTTTATTTTATATACTTCACACCTTTTTTTTCTAAATTTACTGTTATAGCTTTAAACAACTATATACACTATGTCGATTCTGTAATTTTTTGCTTTTCTACTCTTTGGATTTCTTGTATAATATTATTATGTAAAAGGTACTGCTATGCCGTATATTAAAATAAATAAATAATATTTATTTTGTACTAGATGTAACCCATTAAAAATGACGGCACTTTTATGTAACATGTCGGTTCCTAAAGAATAAGTATTTACTTATTTATAAAAAAAATAATAAGAAAAAAAGAAGTTTTGTTCGGGGACAGGCATTATTTATTGCAGTAAAAAAAATGGCACCACTTTGCTATTTTTCGGCTTTTTGGTCTTTGGACTTGTTTTCGCAAACCCGGCCTCATCACAGTGATACTTCCGAGTGGTTTATCCGAAGGAATGTCACAGATGGCCAGCTTCCCATCTCCAGATTGGATGAATTTTCACGAAATTCTGATTAGTTCCGGCGGATCAATACCTCGTTTCCGCTTTAATGACATTCCTCATCCTGTCACGTGATGCGCTTCCCAAGATATCATATTTTTCAGGATATTATCCGTCGTATTTTTGAAGATTTCCACGTTTTTATACAGGTAGGTACTACAGTATTCAAAGCATTTCTCGCTACTAATTTGGTGAAAAAATTACACTTTAAGACGAAGTTAGTCCAATATTTTTTACGTTCAAATTTTTAAGAACGTATTTACCGAATTTTGTCTCTAGAGGGATCATAATAAAAAATATTATGACATTGGTGTAAAAAGAATAGAAAAATTAAAATCATTTTCAGTTGTTATCTAATGAACATGTTAATAATTCATGAAGAGAATATTGCTCCACACTCTAGTCAAAAATGAATAAATATTCATGTTACAGGCAGCGTTAAATTTTAATAATTTATACATTAACTAGTAAATATATGCACTAACTATTAATTAATGTATACATTATCGAAAAGTGAATATATACAAAATACTAGTTAATGTATAAATTATCGAAATTTACATTTTGTCTATGATCTGATTTGTTTTGATATTTTGATTTGTATCCAAAAAATTTAAAAAAATGTTTTGAATGCTGTCACCGAGGATTACTTATTTAACTAACTAACTTACTTAGTATCCCTAGTTGCCTTCTCTTTCTGGCACCGTCAACACATGCATTATATATCTTTCTTACCATTCTTACCATTTCTTACCATACTTACTTACACGCCCAAAACACCTGAGCGACCCTGTTTTAATTCTATGAATTATGCTACCATCAGCTTTACATTCATTCACATACGTCTATGGGATCTCATCTCCACTGCATTCAATCTACTTTCGTTCCTCTTATACCAGCGATCTATTATCCCTTCCAAAATTGTGTTTCCTATAAATTTTAAGGCTACGTTTCCTATAGAATCTCGAATTCAGTACATTATAAATTACTAATCCTCGATGACTGCATTAAAATTTTTTATATATTGCTGCCTTTGCTTTTATACTCGACATATATACATAAGGCGACATTTATATACATATGGATTCATGGTGATGGCGTAATTGTATTGAATAAGTAAACGTAGTACCTACATAAAAAACATATATATAATTTTTCAATTTATTACATGTTTGGTCGATCATGGGTGGAATCATGAATGTTTCATTGTGTAAAGTGATCAGTTAAGCCGGCCAATGACAGGAAATTCAGTTTTACATTATTTTATTGACTTATTTAAATTAACGGACATAGTCCAATAAAATATAATGAACAACATAAAATACATAAGAATAAAAGTTGTAGCGATTTAAAACAAAGGCAAGGACAAATGAAAAGTACTTACAAGATGGAGATAAGATCTGGACTATCTAATCAGAGATTGTTTGATCTAGACAGACTTACACCAAAGAAGTCCAGATCCTGTCTTGAGTTTATAAGACGATATAACGGTGACATGGGAGCACTCAATTCCATCTAATTATAGATTCTAATGATGGCTAAGGAACAACACTTCATTATTTCTGAGTCTAGGGGAAGGGATATTAAATTTTATTTGGCCCAGTAACGAAGGCACATCAGTGTGGCTGTTAAATATTTTGAATATGGTGATTAAGTCAGTGTTTTCTCTACGTTAGTTAGTAATGTTAATATGTGCTGTGGGTTTATAAATCAATACATTTACCTTATAAAGATTTTTTAATATTTCCAATTTTTTTATAACTTCTTCTTCTTCTTCATCAGCTTTCGTTTTTCCACTGCTGGATATAGGCCTCTTCCTTATTTTTCCATTCTTCCCTGTTGTTGGCTAATTGTAGCAATTTCTTTCCCCCCACAGCGACAATATCATCGGCCCATCTCTTTTGAGGTTTTCGAATGCCTTTTTTCCCAAGGTCTCCATTTCAGGACTCTGGAAGGCTATCTTGTAGTATCCTGTCTTGCAACGTGTCCAGCCCATTGCCATTTTAGCTTCGCTACACGATCCATGATATCCACTACTCTAGTTCTTCGCCTAATTTCATCTCTTAGGCTTACTCTAAGCAAGCATCTCTCCATGGATCGTTGCGTGCATTTGAGCTTTTCTACACTTTTCTTTGTAAGGGCCATAGTCTCCAATCCATACGTCATCACTGGCAGTATGCATGATTCAAAGGCTTTTCTTTTTAGGCTAATTG
The DNA here is from genome assembly GCA_016648135.1 of Agrypnia vestita. NCBI lineage: Eukaryota > Metazoa > Arthropoda > Insecta > Trichoptera > Phryganeidae > Agrypnia > Agrypnia vestita. Next base: position 46,512 of record JADDOH010009005.1, on the reverse strand, counting down.
GGATCTCTTTGTTCTCGAAGATATGTTTGAGTTTGCCAAAAGCAGCCCAGCTCATTCCTATTCGTCTTGGCAATTCTGCTGTTTGGTTCTCTTTGTTCATTTTTATCTTGTGTCCTAGGTATATATATTCATCTACTATTTCAATATTATTATCATTGATTGTGATGATTTTGTTCTCTGGACTCATTTTTTATAACAAATGCTAGAAATTTTTATTTCTTAGAAACAAATTTTTATTTTTGGACATTACTTTAGTAAAATATGCAGGTATTTGTGAAAAATGAACGTTGATATAGAGTATTGTTACATAGAGAATTATACACATTTCAGTCTCGCGATAAGACTGAAAACATAAACAAAGAGGTGCGGAAATAAAGTAGAAACTCATTTTCATAGCTCCCAATGTATTGTAGAATACTGAAGGGAGCTCCGAAATAACAGGCGGGACCCCTTAGCAGCTTTTAATAAAACTACTATTTTATAAAATATCTTAAATTGCGAATTTACATTAAAAATGTGATATCATCAGTATATTTATACAAAAATATTTTATTAAACAATTCCTGAATAAAGTTGATGCTAAAATATAAGCGTCATCTGGCATGCATTACCCAAAGGTTTATCAGATTCATTGAAAATTAAATATTGTTAGCTTTTTATTGAGGATACCAGATGTCTCATTTAAGGAATAAAAAGGTCATCATCTTCATCCCATTGTCCTAGAAGGGCAGGGGCCCCAAAAACTCGACAGGGTGCTTCCATATTCCCCTTTCTTGCGCTGCTTCCGCATGCGTCAACCATTTCAGACCCATTCTGTTTTCAAACACATTTTTTTGGTGTTTCTCCCAGCTTAATCTGGGTCAACCCACCAGCCGTCTTCCTTGCGGGGTTGCCAAGAGGATTCTTCTTGGTTTTCGTTCTTCTGGAATTCTGAGCACATGATCTCGTAACATTCCATGTATCGATTTTCAGCATCTCTTAAGGCACGTTACATTGTGCCAATTCAGGAATATATTGAATTTAAATACTAATAAAACATGAAAAGTAGTATTCTGGGTTTGGGTCCCAGAATAAATCAATCAAAAACATTAAATCAATTAAAGTTTTTTTTATTATGAAAGTCAGTGGACATGAATTAAATTGGAGCACTATTCTCTAATTCAAATCAACTTTATATTCGTCTTCCAGAATATTCACCATCTGTGATGGCTCTTATTCACTATTAAACGCTCGGCAGATACTCTTTTAATTTATGTCGCTAGTTACTAGCCGCTGGTTTCTGTGTAGTCACTGAAACGTTACAACAAACGTTACGAGAGCGTCGTCGTATTTATAATCATTTTCAGAATTCTAGATGTTTCGCGAATCTATTAGTTTATTCGGGACCCTTCAAGTAATTTCCAATTTACTGTTAAACTTCTACAGTGCTGATTACGTGTAATTCTTCTGTTTTTACCGTCTCGTGATAATACGAATATTATAGTGATTCATCTCATTTGTTTAGAAATATAATTTATTTTCACACTCAGAATTAACGTGACGTTCCTTGCAGAAAAACTGAGAGATTTTTTTTGGTGCTGGTTTATATAATGCGGCATCCCCAACGGAGTAAAATGATCTTGTACTATTCTGCGAAGGTTTCTTTCTAAAGGTTAAGGGCATAATGAGGGCGGTTCTGGTATTACGCTGATGTATGTAGCCACTAAACTCTAATGGGGTAGTTAAATGCTTAGTTCAGTTTAATATTTGCTTTGGTGGTGTACTTGTACCTTTAACGTGCCCTTTCAAAGGGTGGAAGAATTTTTTGGGTGAGATTTTCGTGTTTTTAACACACACAGCTTTTCTTTTAAATAGCTCCATTGTCTGAACTACTTTTTGATGTATTTGGTTTTTTGCGAGTAGAAATCCACAACATAATAGAATGTAAATTACTAAGACGAAATTCATGATAAATGTAAAAGAAAAATATAGAATTATTAGAGAAAATTAGGGAATGTTTACAAAAAAACGTCAATTATACAACTAATTAAAGAAAACATAACTGCTAAATTTGAAAAAACACATCATTAAGATTCAAAAATAATTTTAAAATCAAAAAATATAATACCAAACTGTGTCAACAAAACTACATATACTTGGGCATAAAAAACTTCAATAACCTACCTACAGATATTAAAAAAATCGATGACTTACAACAATTAAAGAAAAAAATAAACCAACACTATAGATCGATACAATTTGACAATGCATAACAAGGCATATAGCTAAGGAACAAATAAGTCAAATCCAAAATAAACTAATAAAGTGTAAGCCCCTCACCAAGCACATGAGCAAGTCTCATTTTTGGAGAGGCAAAGCAATACAATAAAATGTATCTAAGTAGATTGTAATAGACAAATGTATTATGATTTAAATGTAGTTTTAATATTAAATAAAAAAAATAATAAAAAAATATATATAATTTGTTGAGTTCATTATATATTTAAAAACGTTCTCAGGTTTTCTCGGCCATTGAGAATCTTCTGACTGCAGTTTTCTGGGATATTCTGCCGTGTATATCTGGCCTCTCCGGCCGACGTTCGGATCCCATTGCATTCGGTCCATCAACGGAAAAAGGGGGGCTTACTGATAAATTAGTACAACCCTGAATTTGATATCGGTTTACCGGTATTTGTGACATTATCAAAAAGCGAATCTTAAGACATTATAAAACATATCAAACAACAAATTGAAAAAAATATAAATTAGTACTTCTTGTATTATTAACTAATTGTACCCGCGCGGCTTCACAGGCGTAGATTTTTAGTACACTGTTGGATTGTCATAGAACTTTCGCGAACCTTCTAGAACATTCTCCTTCCAGAACTTTCAAGAAATTTACCAAATGTACAGGAACCTTCTAGACACACCAACACATTCTGCCACTCAGTTTAGAACCTTATAGAACTTTCGAGAATTTTCTAGAGCCTTCTCCTTCCAGAACTTTCTAGAGCAGGTTTTTCCGGAACCTTCTAGACTCACCGACACAGTCGGCGCGCCTATTTTGAAACAATCTGAAGCATTTGCGGCCTTTCCATAATAAAAGAATGTGCTAGATAGCACATTTTCGTCACCCACTCCCATCCACGCATAGCCACCCCCACCAAACTCGCATATTTTCGATGTGACACCAAGGGCTATCCACCACTATAACCATCGGTGGGTGGTTGTGGCTGATTGTGGAGAAAACTTGGCGGGTAGGGTAACATGGGTTTCTTTATATACATATATATTGATTATATTATACATATCATTGTCGTAAAGATATTCATTAATTGGACCAAAATCCTGATTATCGCTTTAAGTTATATAACTGTTAACGCTAGTGTTCTTTATATTAAAATTGTATAATTTCCCTGTCCTTTCCTTTCTTCCTATCCTATATCCATGCATGAAGAGGACGAACAAAATATGAAATTTTTTATGTACCGCCGCTCGAGAAGTTAACAGGTACACCGCTTAAAAACGCACGCAAGTGTAATTAAGTTTTTAAACGCAAATAAAATAATATTAATATATTATTAATATAAATTTTGCTCTCGAAATAGCCGCTACAAACGTAATTTTATAAGTCGCTTTTTTAATAATTCATATATAAATACCTACCGCTAACCAATAACTCAAAGTACTAATTATCATATAACCGCTTATATACGAACAAAATAAACCAAAGTATTTTGGAATCTGTGTCGCAATTCAGTGTGGTGTAAAAGGATGGCCAAAAATCAAGAACCAGCACAGGAGAAGAAGAAGAGGTATCCAGACGTCAAAGTAAGTGCATGGATTCCTTTTATAATTCCCATAAAACATCCCCAAAACACCAGTATTAATCCACTTAATACATATAATAGAGATGGATCGTTCATGAACGAACTGTTCTTTTAGAACTGTTCACTTTAATGAACGAACGAACGATACAGTTCACTTAAGTGAACTAGTCGTTCACTAGTTCAATAGATGAAAAATAATCATTCACTTAATTTTTCTAAAATTTTTGAATCTCTCAGGTATCGTGATATATGAAAGATCGAAATTCCTTGTCAATTGTCGAATTAGCATCTTTTTGCACATAATTTCGTCTGTGACCTTTTTTATCTTTAGATCACCAAATGTTATTTTAGATAAAAATGTCGGTATTTGTCTGTTGTTTGGTCACCAACATTTTTTTTCCGATATATTTTGACTGTTGACCTTTTTTGTATGTCTTTTTTTGTATTCTGAGAAAAAATCCTCGACATATTGATGTATTCTTTCCAGTGACTGATAAAAAGCAAAAATTTTAGAGAACAATGGAACAGCTCACTTTAAAAGAGTTAAAGTGGATAAAAACAAAAATTTAAAGTGAACAAATGAACGGTTAGGAATGAACAGTTCACTTTCATGAACGACTCGGTGAACGAACAGTTCAGTTAACTGAAAGAACTTTCCATCTCTAATATCTTATATTTTTAATGTCAAAATAAACTTTAATAAAACTTGAAAATTTATTTTATTTAAACTTATACTTAACCTATAAATACTCAAAAAGACTTTGATACATACTTTCCCGTATATAATCTATTATCTTAATTTTACTGTACATAATAAATAAAAACATATCTCTAGAATCATATTCAAGAAATAAAAGAGCATCTCGGGGCTTTGATACAACGCCATCTCTCGCTGTCTGCCTAAATTATTCATATATACCTGTTAATATTCGCCCGCGGGCTACGCTTCGTTTGAAATGAAAATTCTACACTCGCGCCATCTGTCATCAGCTTTAAATATCATCACAGAAAGAAAATTTAATCAGAAGTTTTCCCCTGAAACTACCGCCCTGGAATTAATTGAATTATCTAACTATTACTGATTATGCTCCGCGACTCCAAATAATAAATCGTCGCTCGAAATTTTTTCAATTTCACAAGTTTTGCTTCAAGGCCGGCTGCTTGGACCAGAGTTTTTGTAATTCGTATATACTTCTCTAATGCTTCGAATCCACGAAATGAGAAAAATCTTAGAGGTTTCTTCGTGTGACATTTAGAATCGACGGTTGGCGGTATGAATAATAAAGGAGCATAACTTTCTTATAAAACGTATGTATAACAAACCATATATTATGTAAAAAAAATCGTACAAAATATTGATAATAGAGGAGGGGGGGCATAGTGGGGTACTTAAGACGCAAACACACCTACAAGATAAAATATTATGATTAAACAACAAGTTTCGACTCAATATCATGGTTTAATGCATTGCGAACGACTATGGATATGTTGTTCACGATTACGACAAAAAATCTACGTTATGCGAATACGTAAATGTAAAATGATAATTATAATAATTATGAAGTCCAGAAGGTACTGCTTCAAAACGAAAAATTAACTACCACAATATATAATTGAGTTCGAGAAAGAATTTCTGTTTAATTTCACGTATTTTTTTTAACGAAAACACTGTTCTTTAATCTTTTTTTATATAGCATCAACGGCTGTCGAAATGGCATGGATCGCACGTGAAGGTCACGTGCCGACTGACGACTAATTAAAGTGAGCCCTTTGAAACATTGCACGGCGTTTCGTTCGAGCTGTCATAGGGATTCCCCGCCATTCCCCGCTACCCCACTATGCCCCCCGCTCCCCTAATAATCTCATCCATTATTTATATCTATTTATTTATACATTTTTTGTGTACATAACATAGTGAAAAACAGGGTAGTGTGCAACAAAAACAAAAAAATTGTGTTTGAATAACCAATAAGCATTAATTTGATAAAAATCACATAATTCATATTTGCAAAAAGAATTTGGTAATTCTTAATATGCAATGAGTAGCTTTTTGGTCTTGTGGTTAGGACTCTCGCCTCGTGATCTAAAGGTTCGAATCTCACTCCAGACCAGCAAATAAGTCATATTTTGATTGCACAAGCATTTAGCGTAATTTGAAAATAGTAACAATATTGTTGTGACACGTATTCTGTGTTCGCATCTCTATTTAAAAAAAAAATTTTTTTTTTTTTTTCACTAGCAGGTAACTTTTAAAATAAATAAATATACATGGGTAATTTGTATAGCTACATTTTCGTAAAAATTTCACAGTTTAAGTAAAATACACACGTTTTTTGATTAGTGCATCAAAATTTTACGATACTGCGGCGATAAATGTCTTCGAATCGTCGTGAGCCATCGATTCGAAGTAATTTATCTCTATATTTACATTTGTACCACTTCAAAGACAAATATTAATGATTAAACTACACTTAAGTGTTATCAATTATATTTATCATCTCCCTAGACATCGTATAATTGTATAAGTATACATTATTTATTAATATGAAAATATCAATTATCACGATCATGCCAAGAATTAATACTTCTAGCGCGCGCACATGATTTTTTCTCTAAAGAAACATTAAAGCAGCGTTGAATTGAATGATGAAAACGACTACGAAATGGATATGAATATTCTGAAAAATAAAACTTTTATGTACTCCACTACTCCATATTATTTTTTACGTACTACCAAAATGTGAACGAAAAGAACATTCGCTTTATCCGATACACTATCGTCTATTTTTACTACCCTATTCATATCCATATATGGATATTGACCCTCCTTACAGCATGATTATTTTACCTTTTTTGCATTTTGTGACAAAATTTATTTTATGTAATATATATATTTCCACGTGGCTGCAGAAACAAAAATAATTAAATGTTCAAGTTTTTTGTTTGTAACATTGTGGAAATTCATTTTTAATATTTTAAAAAATGAGGGTAAACACAACACTGTTTTATTCCGCTATATATTTATTTTGAATTGTTAAAACGTTTTTGGGATTTCTCCCATTGTCAATAACAACACGTTTGCAACTAGTTAGTTGTATTCAAAATACAATTCAAAACATAGTACAATTCAAAATAAATATATAGTGGAATAAAACATTGTTGTGTTTACCCTCATTTTTTAAAGCATCGAAAATAATTATGCGTAATCGAGTATTTCACAGAACTCTGGGCGTTTTACAGTAAATTATAAAATACTGGAAAGGCTTAGTAGTCGGTCGATCATACTCGAAAGTTCGCAAAATTTTAAGGTTTAAGGTTTAAATATGGAAAGTTTTCCATATTTAAAGGGCGACATAACCGCTACAAGCAATAGTTGTTGTTTTGACCGAAGCGAAACCAGAGATAAACGATAAAAGTGACAAGCGGCAATTCAGTGTGGCCAGTTGAAATACATTTCAAGAATACCTACCGGGCGTTCAATAGACGTTATTTAAATCGCTCACCTATCGGTATGTACTCGCCCAATATTTTGCTCGGTTATCCGTTATCGCTCCGTTGCTAATGTTGCACAAGTTAAACATCTCGAATGATTGCCATTGCGTATCGCGGTGCTCCTTGATTTGTAGCTCACCCGTGTTAGTCTAGATGCTTTCAATATTCCAGAATATCCGACCAACTTCTTCTTTTGTAAGATCATTGATCTGTGTTGACAGGTCAGTCCTTGTCTTGTGACGAGGACGTCCAGCTCTCTCTCTATCTCTTTGGTGGTCTCCCGCGCATCAGAAGAGAAGTCTCGTCTGCTCCATTCTCCCAACATGTTCCCTCCAGAAAACCTTCTCTGCCTGCTCCGTCGTACAATGTTTTGAATCACGCAGGTTCTGCGGATTTCTGCATTGGGTACTCTGTCTCTGAGGGTCTTGCCCGCAATGGGTCTTAGGGTCTTTCCTACCAACTTAATTATAATAATAGTAACAATAATAATAATAATAGGATCATTTATATAGCGCCGTTTTCGTGAGTGCTCATATCAAGGGCGCTTTTTATACAAAACAACTGACTAGCTAAATACACTCATTTACTATTACTTATTCACTAGATGACATGCAAAAAATGCAATTAACATTTAAAACTATCACTTGATGGTGCAGACTACTGCAAAATTATCAATTGCGTGGAATTCTTTCTGATTCTAACTTTTCGTTACAATATAGTGGTATAGAACAATTGAATTTGTGTTTAATTTAATTTCAAACGATATTATTTTTAAAAAATCACCCCTATGCGTTGTACCAACGGACCTCTGAACGACGTGGAACCATTTTATTTTCATCATAAAGGATCAGCATGTAAAAATATTTATTTTATTTCCGTTTTTTGTTGCGAATTATTTTATTGAAGCTAAAAGTTAGATACGCAAGAGTTAGCCCCGACTCTAGGAGAATTTTATCGCTGAGTGAAATTTGCCTGAAGTAATTTCGTACCACAATACATGAATAATTTAAAAAAAAATTCCGTGATATATTATTTTTATCGAAAGAATGAAAATTAAATAAAATTTGAACTTTGTATAAAACCTAACTGCAGACCATCAAAATTTATGAATATAAACTAACGTAAATTTACTATATACGATCTGATTCCACGGCTGGTTCCAATATATAAATTACTACGACCTTGTAAAGTTTGAAACAATTATGAAAAGATCATGTTTGATACTCTAAAAAGTATAAAATCTTCGCTTTATAAGCTTCATTAGAAAAAACAGTTTTTACTAGAAGTAACTCGTTTGGAAGGAAATTAAAAAAAAAAACATTTCTACATGAAATATTTTTTACTTTTTTTACTAGGGAATTTAATAATACATGAATAAATATTTAAATTACATGAAATTTGTCTTAAATATAAGCGATGAGGGACACACTTTTACAGTGACCCAATGTAAATAATGACCTCGCATAATTAAGGGGTTTCGTTCATCTCTGTACAATCGATATATTCTGTATCTGTAATCAAATTTGAAAGGAAACTTTGAAAGCAAATTTGAAAGGGATGTAGGCAAATACATAAAGTGAAAGAAAATTTTCTGAGCAAATTTTAAAAGAACATAGTAGCTTGTTGGTGAAGTGGTAATGACCCTTAGTGATTCAGTGGTCGCTAGTTTGAGTCCCATTCCAGGAAACCAACAATTTAGTCGTATTTCCTTGCACAAGCGTTTCTCTTATTTGAAAATAGTAAGGATAATATTCCATGTACGCATCTCTATTTAAAAAATATACCATAATCCACAACATCCAAATGATGTTAAAAAAATATTTGATATATGATTGAAATTATATATTTGATATGGGCACAGTAAGCTTCTAGTAGTACTTTTCTACTACTCTTTCTAAAAATAAGAGAAATGTGCTAGATTCTAATCAACATAGGACATTTCAAATCTGTTCACATGTTTTCGACAGTTAAAAGCCTTATTTTCTCAATGATGACTAAACTGTAGTAGTAAGATACTCGCCAAGTAATGAAAAGAGTTTTAGATTTTAGTCTCGTCTCAGGAAACTACTTAGTCAATTAGGATTAACTATTAAGATTTAGTTCTCATAGCAGAAGTTTTACATAGCTTTAAAATACTAACAATATTGATGCAACACATGTTCTGTTAAGTACCTACTTTTTAAAATCGAAACCTATAAATGGAATATTATTTAGATGACATCATAGTATAACATTTTACAGAGATGAACTAAACTCCTTCTTTACGAGAGGGTATTTAATAATTACATCGGACACATTTATACCGTAGTTAAAGTATTCATTTTTGCATTTAAATCCCCTATTAAGCAAAACATGTTTTTTACAATGGGCTTATTTTTTTTTAAATTTCGTTTCAAATGAAGTCTATTCAAATAAAAAAAACTTTTTTGTAATAAAGCAAGACTTAATACTAAGACATATACTTTTAAGAGTATTTAGTTTGACCTTTCATTTTTTTTTCAAAACCAGACCATTTATCAAGAAATTTACGTTTTTATCAAATTTTTAAAAAAACATCTTGTTTACACATTTATTTTATAAATTATTTTGAAATTTTCTTGTTTTTCTACACATATTTTTACATAAGAAAAACGTTGAAAATACTGTTTCAGATACAGAGGAAATCTATCTGATTGGAAGGATTTTTTTGTCATCGTACGGGGAAAGAATTTGGATATTTTTCGTAGTATTTTCCATGCAGCAGGAATGTTTGTACTTTAGTGGAATTTTGTCAAAAATTGAATCATTAAATATCTCTGGATAAAAATAATTGAAAAAATCGGCGAGAATTTACACAGTTTTAAAACTAATTATCATTTTTATTATTAATTTTTTTCAGTTCACATTCCGTTCACTGTGAAGGCGACCATAGACAAAATTAATATTATTGTTACTTCCTCGTCACAGAATATTAGATTGTAGAAATAGAAATCCAGGTTTCCAGCATTCAGAAAATTAGAAATTACTAGAAAGGTTTAGAAGTCAGTCGGTCATACCCAAATGTTCGCGAAATGAAATTCTCTATAAAGGCTGAAATTACTAATTTTATTATGGCAGTTTGGAGATCTCATTCAATCAGATTCCAGCAAAAGCGGCTTTATAGAGCAAATCATAAAAGACTAGCGAAAATAAATTACGAGAGTACCTACCTGGCATTCGATAGTGAAAAAGTGCCATGACGAACTTGCGAATATTCTAAGATGAGTGTTAAATGAAAAATGTCCTTAGGTTTTCACGGTCGTTCAGAATCTTCTGTTTATAGTTTTCTGGGATATTCTGCCGTGTATATGTGACCTCTCTGGTCAACGTTTCGGATCCCATTGCAGGGTCCATCAGCCCTGATGATGATGTTAAGTGTTGCGCAGTCGAATACTTAGATTATCCTGAACCTCATTGAAAGATTTGGCAGATACTTCGTGGTGTAACATTATAATTTAAAAAATGTTTTATTTTACTTTGTAATACACACACAATATGAGTTATTAAATTACAACTATAGTTTCGAGAGGAGCAGTCCCTCTCAACATCAGGTATAGATAATAATGATGAGAGGGACTGCTCCTCTCGAAACTATAGTTGTAATTTAATAACTCATATTGTGTGTGTATTACAAAGTAAAATAAAACATATTTTAAATTATCCTGAACCTTATTATATTAGGACTAATTTTGTATTAAATACAATTTTAATTAATTTTGAGTGTTTTAATTATCCGTTACTTGAAAATCGTAAGTCCAAAGAGAATAAAATAACATGTTTTTAATGAAAGCTTGAAATTTCCTCTGTGCTCACTTATTATACAAAACACGATTTATTTATTATACATTTTACTTGTGAAGAGTATTAAGTTTGACCTTTTTATAATTGTTTCAAAATTTACAAGCTCAAAGAATTTTTTTAAACGGGAAAAACGTATAGGAACCAGCCGCTGAACCAAGCATTGTACCAAGAAATTTAAATTAATTCAAGTCCTGAGGCAAAAATTAAATGTCGAAGCATTAAGCCAATAAGTACAAGCAGACATCAATAATAGTGTCATCTATAAATAGATCTTGTCAACAAAAAAACCAACGATACCGCTTACCGTGGTAAAGAGGATTTAAATGCTCCGCTAGGACTACAACGCCTAGTATCGGTATCTCACCAATGATAAATTAGATTTCATCATAATCTTCACCCTCTTTGCCTAATAGGGCCGGGGGCCTAAAGACTCGATAAGGCGCTTCCATATTCCGCTGTCTTGACCTGTTTCCGCACCAGCCAACCAGTACCGACCCATTATGTTTTCGTACACATTTTTTGTTGCTTCTCCCAGAATAAGGCGAGCATCTTGCAAAGTGAGGAAATTTCATCATTTCTTCACATATCTTCTCTTGCGTTTTTTATCACATTTTTGTAAGGCAAGACATCATTTTAAAATTTATTCATCAGGTTTAATATATTTTCAATACAGATATCCTTTTAAAATCACGTAAAGTAAATTATTCAATCATTTAATAAATAACCTAACCTACAATGATGGCCTAGTGAGATGTTTATTTTTTCAATAATATTACAAAGCAAACGATTACTCTCAATAAATTTGAATATTGCAAAATCGGTTTGTTTACTTACAATTTATGTTTTAAAAATCACTTTTCTTAAAAAATATTTTATTTTTTATTTTCGCCGTGAGTTTTTTTTTTAAATTGATTTTATTTTTAAATTGCCAGAAAACAAACTCACAGATTTTTCAATAATTTGAATATGGTAAGGATAATCATTTACTCCGTAATATTATTGCAAGAAATAATAATACACCTCACGAGGTCATTTATTCATAAAAGGCCCACAAAATTGAGAAATTTTCTTTATTTTTAAAACTTCATAGGTTTGATTATTTATTAAAGGATTAAATAATTTAGTTTGTGTCATTTTAATAAGAAAAATTTAAAATGTATGGAATCTGATGAATAAATTTGAATTTAATTTCTATCCATACAAAAATGTGACAAAAAGCGCAAAAGAAGATATGAGAAAAAATGGTGAAATCTGCTCACTTTGCAAGACGTTCGCCTTAATCTGGAGCCAGGAAAGAAGATTCTTATTGGTTCATTCCTCCGGCATTTCTAGCACACGTCCAAGCCGCCTCATTTATGATTTTTGTATATGTAGGAGTAGGGACTCCATGCCGAGTATGTGACTTATGTCATCACTCGCTCTGTCCATTTGTATAACTCCCGCTACCCCCCTTATAAAACTCATCTTGGCAACCTGGATCCTTGCTCTCACTCTCTCCGTTTGGATCCAAATTAATTAAACATTTTCGTAAATTATAAATAAAGGTTAATACCCCGTTGAAATAACGCCACAAATTGTTGTGACACCCGAAAGGCGTATTTCCATAAATCATGTGAAAATTCGCACGGTCCAAGCGATCCGGGCGCATCTTTTTGCGCCGCCGCTGACGTTGGAATGCGCAGCGCTCTGCGAAAAGTGTGATTTATGGTGTTTTTCGTTGCATATTTGCTCATTAATGTTAACGTCCAGGCAAACCCGTTGAAGGACAAGCGTAATGTGTGGATCTGCATTTTTAATTTTTAAAGATCCCGATGAAAATGAGGTTGTAACAAAAATTTTCTTTGCCAGCGCGGAAAACAAAGCTCCAATAATAATAATTTTGAATGTTAGTAAGTAATTTCCTATCCGATAGCTGATCTCATTCTGTTTTCAAAATTAGTTTAATAGCAAATCTCATTCCATTTTTAAATTTAGTGTGATTTCTAAATTGTTATTAAATGAATTACAACTTCATTACTAACTTCCACTATCACTATATTCATGTTATGTTATCTTACATACACATTACTGCTTTCTACCTTATATTTTTATAGTCATATTTTGATACTCGTACTTTTACTGCTTTTACGTGTACTTAATATTTTTATAATTTATACTTTACTATTCATACCTGATATTGTTCTATATACTTCACTAATGTTACGTAATATTTTTCTATTTTTTTCATATAATACGTGCTATGATTTCATATTTTTATATCTTATGTGTACTGCTTAAACCTGAAATTGTTTTATATACTCCTTTATATATTACAACATTTGTATGTGTGAAAACCCTGTAATGGGCGTAAACAAATATATAAATAAATAAATTACAGCAATTTCCAAAAAGGAAAGGTCTTGATTTTATTCTGACGTTTAGCTCATGTTGAATATCATTGTTTCCAGACATTTAAATATCACACTCAGCATAGCACCTAAATAATAATACTGGTTGCTTTGCCGCGTTCAACTGACACGGGAACACCAAATAGGGGTGGTGAGCATCCCTGTACGTGCATACACATGTATATCTTTACAAATCTACACATCCCCTCATCGGGATGTCATTTTACACTTGGGGGATGAAAAGTTTGTGACGGATTTTCCATATTTCTGGCACATTGCGAATTCCGGGTAATTGAATCGGAGGCTTCACCCACCCTGCCACCCTCGCGGGCTTTGATACCGGGAATGTTTAAATAAGCGAAAAACAGCTGCCCCCCCGACCCCCGCACGCCGAGGGGTAAATATTAATATAAAATGGCGAGGATTGTTGAGGGATGATAATGTGGTAACGCGTTTTTTTTGTGCTTTTTCGATTCATTTCACCTTTATCGCGCGGCTCGGGAACGAAAATGGCGAGCTTTAAAAATGGAATTGCAAATTGCAGCGGAACAAAAACGCAAAAATAACAGATTTAAAATTAACATATTCGTTTGAGTGTAATAAAAACTCTTCTCTTTCATGTAACGCTACATCTACCAAACGCAGCACCATTTCATTGATTCAAAAATGAACAAAACAAGTCTTCATCAACATGTGTATCGTAACATTACAGAAATTGAATTCTACGGGGTATTGCTTGCCCAAGGTAACTTGGCGTGCGGCGAATTTGGTACCCCTTGCCCTGTCATTCAGTTCAATTTTGTATTTGGTCGGGAGCTGTGACATCTTGATTAACAATATACACTGAATTATTATGTCCAAAACATCCTAAATAGTCCGGGATGGTGCAAGAACAATTGCCAATGGAGTATTAAAGTTTTGCGAAGCTGAAAAAGCGAATAATGGACCGATATTACCGTCTGACAGTTTGACAGATAGAACGGCCGCCATTACTGCATGATTTCTTTAGTGCTGCCTGACCAAATTTCTGTATTTAATATGACACCGGTCACCGGACATTCTGTACATTATGTATTGTGTAATAAATTTACACCGTGACAACTTCTGTTACGCGACAGGGACACCCTCCCTCGCACGATAAATTATGGTGGTATGTCTATAGAAGAGAGCCAGTCTACAATACTTTACAGGATCAATTTATATCCAAGCAACCATGAACTTTTGGCGGGTGTGTATAGTCTAGGTGTTCTGAGAAAAGAAAATTCCCACCCGTCCAATAACATCTGCCTTGTGTCGGCACGTGACGTGAATAGTATGAGTGACGCGCGTGTGTGTGAGATACAGGGCGTAAATTATACTCACAATCAACTATTGTAATTTATTAGCACGTATTTACACAGGTGGCGTTGAGAACAGAAATGTTGCTTGCGGTGGCTACGGCGGTCGGCAAAAGAGTGGACGTACCCTACGGCGATCGGGACCGGGTTGGCCGAATCGAGCCCCTGATTGTTAGGTGTCGCTCGATGCGTGCGGCTAGAGTCGCGACATGTCTGGACCACCACAACCTACTGTCTGTAATTACGGAGATATCCGACATCATTTTTTTTTAATTTTTCTGACTTTTTTTGTAAAACGTTGATCCTTCATTACAGTAATGTATGTCGAAAATGTAAAATTCATTCGCTTAAATGAAAGTCAAATAAAATGAAAACAAAACTCTCTGAAAGTTATAATTTAAATTTCTGCAAGGTATTTATCATCTAACTACCTGGAAACCGTCGAAAATGACGTACTTTTACAAGTCAGTATCTAAAGAATAAGTATGCAAAATTTGGGTAAGTTCTGTCAAAAAGTGTAGGTTTGTGTAGAAAATTTATCGTCGGGAGAGAGTGATTTTTTTTTTTAATTAAAAAAAGTTAGTAGAAAATGTATCTTGGAGAAAGGGTAGGGTAAATGTGGAAAGGGAAAAAATTATAATTGTTTTTTTAAATTAAAGAAAAAAAAATTAAAAATTACTAACGTTACAACAAGTTACGGACAGACAGACGTATAATAAAATTATTCTTGATATGAAAATGATAAAAACCTTGCAAAAATAACTTTTTTCAATTTATGCAAATTTTTATCATTTTATTCAACTTGTTTTAAAGCGAATAAATTTTTCACAATCGACATAAGCTAGTTACTTTAATGATAGTTCAACGTTTTGCAAAAAATAAGTCAGAAATATTGAAAAAAAATGCAAATATTGATATTGCATATCACCATAACTATTAACATTAGTTCATGGTTGCTTGAACATGTTACACTCATAACATAGGCAGAAATCTACCGGCCAAGTTTCTGCTGCTAGCTCTGGTACACCCTGTATATAAATAATATCGTATGTAAATTATATTTAATATGTTCAATTGTGTTTTTTTTTATTTTTACATTTATATCTTCTGTTTTTAATGTTTCCCTATGTTTTTTTTTTTCATGTTTTTTGGCGTAATTTTTTATGTCTGACATATTATTTTTATTAACACAGCCACAAAACAACAGCGATACTCAGAAACGTGCAAGATTAGTGGCAATTAAAAAAAACGTAAAAATTTATATTTGAGTTGAAAAAAAAATGTAAATTTGGATTCACATTCCTTGTTTCCTATTATTGAAGACGGTGAAGATGATGATAATTAGGATGATAACAATGATGAAACACTTTTTTCTTCTTGTCTTCCCAACGCATTGTTAGGAATTATCATCTAGTTTAAAATAAGCGTTAATTTTAAATACAACAACATCGCTTTGAAGATATAAAAGGAATGGCACATAAGAAAATTTGATGTAAATTATTTCTGTCTCCCTTGCCAAACTTTTTTATTTATCTATTTAATAAGTGTACCTATAATTAAAAAGTTTGTTAATTAAAATTTGACAATCGTTGGAGAAATTAATTAAAAATTAACTTTACCCAGTTAAACATCTTATTCTGGAAGACTTCCCGAAACAAGTTTGTATCCGTAGGGTTGTCACAAATGTCAACCTTTGTATTATTGTTAATGGCTACATTTCAAATACTTGTACACAGTTCAAGCAGACAATACATTTTTACCATTTCTCGAAGGAAAGTCTAGAAAAGTTTTTTCCATTCTACGTGAAATATTTAAGGAGTAAAAAATAGTGAGAATTGAATTATATTTTGGGGTTAGGTATAGGTGGCATTACGTATCCTTTTTTTTAATATCAGAGTTAGGTTCATATCGCTCTCAGAACTAACTAACTTACCATCATGCTGTTTCCCCGCGGGAGTAGACAGAAAAGATAGAACGCCATATATTTAACAGGGCCATTCTCCAAAACTAGCGGTACGTAATGGAATTCTGTTACCAACATATGGAATACCTGATATATGGAAGTGAAGCCTGGAGCTGGTAGAAGAGGAACGAAAGTAGACTGAATGCAGTAGAGATGAGATCCCTTAGACGTACACGTGGCAAATCCATTTATAATAGAGTAAAGAATAAAGACATTAGGAATGAATGTAAACCTGATCTTAGCATAATTAAAAGAATTTAAAATGGGTCGCTCAGATGGTTAGGCATGTTGAGTAAATTAATAAGAAAAGAATGGTAAGAAAGGTATATAGTGCAAGTGTTGGTGGCGTGGCATGATCAGATCAACCAGATACTAGAAGATGGTCCCGTTAGAAGCCTCAACAACCGGCGAGCTGTCATGCGAAAATGTATGAATGTGGATTAGGCGACAGTTGTATTTCAGGACAGAAGAGTGTCGCGCTCTATCCTATCTACCTACCCCCACGGGGAAACAGCGTGATGGTAAGTAAGTATGTAAGTAAGTAAGCCATCTTCCAATACTTGTACTATCTGGTCATGCCAGATCTTTCGCGGACGCCCTCTATTCCTGTTCCCTTCAACACTCGCCCCATAGATTTCTTTAAACATCCTTTCCTCGCTTATATGTTCTACATGACCAAACCATCTTTCTTTCTTTACTCTATCTACCACACGACAGCCAGCATAACATTCATCTATAAGAACATCCACACAACATATATTTTGTTGTAAAAATCAACCCTCTGTTAAAAACAAGCACACTCGTATTTTTTATGGATAGAATATTTACAACCCGTATATTATTTAGTGACCAACCCTGTTTTCACCCTCCAAAAATACAGCAAGATAACTTGGAGGCATACCTCTTATACAGGGGCACTGATATCATTTAATGTTTATGTAGACCTGGTTGAGGGGAACAGTTTGATAACAATTCCAGCGACTGCTTTTGAAACCGAAAATATTTTTGAGAGTTTATTTTTTTATGTATTGTAGTACCACAATCCTTTTTTATACGTGTATATTAGGTCCTTACATATGAAATTGGCGTTTTGCCGTACTGGCAAATTTGATCTCAAATATCTCCTTTTTGGTTAGGAGTTCCAAATCCAAATTTATACAGCTATTTACTCATGTATTTGTGTTTTGAAAATTATAATTCATTTGTTTTTTCCTCAGTTGTTTTTTTCTTTGCGTCACTCAATTTACAAAATGAAAAACTTGAAATATCGAGTTATTTACGAGTACGAGTTCCACCGTAGCACCAGTGCTGCAGAAACGGCTCAAAGGATTAATGATGTGTATGGCGACGGTGCCGCAAAAAGAACACAGTGCGTTTTTGGTTCCAACGTTTTCGTTCTGGAAATTTCGACCTGCAGAACAAGCCCCGTGGACGGCCGGAGACCAAAGTTGATAATGAAGAATTGAAGGCTATTGTGGAAGCGGATCCATCGCAAACCACATCCGAGTTAGCTGCAGGCTGCGGTGTTAGTGATAAAACTGTTTTAATCCAATTGAAGCAAATTGGTAAGGTGAAAAATCTTGAAAGGTGGGTACCTCACGAATTGAGTGAAGCAAATCAACAAACGCGCGTTGACTGCTCCGTTGCATTACTCAACCGGCACAATAATGAAGATTTTACATTTCACAAAACAAGATTTTAAATCGAATCATTACCTGTGATAAAAAGTGGATCCTGTACGATAATCGGAAGCGCTCATCGCAATGGCTGAACCCTGCCGAACCAGCCAAACCATGCCCCAAGCGAAAATTGACTCCAAAAAAGTTACTTGTGAGCGTTTGGTGAACTAGTGCTGGTGATGTTCACTACAGCTTTCTTAAATCTGGCCAGACGATTACGGCAGATGTCTATTGTCAGCAACTGCAAACCATAATGGAAAAGCTAGCTGCTAAACAACCGAGGCTGGTTAATCGCTCTAGGCCACTGCTGCTTCATGATAACGCTAGACCACACACTGCACAACAGACGGCTACCAAATTAGAGGAGCTTCAATTGGAATGTCTAAGACATCCACCGTACTCTCCGGACCTTGCCCCAACAGATTACCATTTTTTTCGAAATTTGGATAACTTCTTGCAAAGGAAAAAATTCAACTCCGATGGGGCAGTCCAAACCGCCTTCAAAGATTTTATTGATTCCCGTCCGAATGGTTTTTTTAGTAAAGGGATCGATGAACTACCTATGAGATGGCAAAAGTGCATAGATAGCAATGGTACATACTTTGATTAAATAAATATATTATAATAAAAAAAATCGGCTTTATGTTCCTCCCATACTAAACGACAATTTCATATGTAAGGACCTAATATTTATTTTTAAACAATATTTTAAACAACTTTTCGATCATCCAACAGGGAGACACAATCGCTGGGTAAGAAAAAATATAAAAAAATAGTTAAACGTCTCCCACAATCAAAGGATAACACAGATAGGACATAACCATAGATAAGTCAATTTGACAATGACAGAAAAAACAACTTTACAGTTTCATTTAACCTATTAAGAATGTTCTTAGGTTTTCACGGCCACTCAGAATCTTCAAGTTTGTGTTTACTGGGATATTATGCCGTGTTGTTACAACCTTGGCCCGAAAGGTCGTAACAACACGGCATAATATCCCAGTAATCACAAACTTGAACATTTAACCAATTGTTCCAAATTTAACTTTAACATAGACACAAAAGGGCTCGTGGTGTATATAATATACATGATCAGGGAGGGGGACGAGTTTATGCCATATATGGTTGAAAAATTGATCCAAAACATCCGTTATGAGCAATAATCTTTGGTATTCTCTGGTTTTGATATATTAAGCTAAGGACACGTAACGATCTGTGTGTGTATGTCACAGCGAAATATTTTTTATGATCGCACCGGAACAAATGGGTTTTGATTCACGCAGAAGTCAAAAATGTAACATGGACATATTTTATGTACATTTTGATTTAATGGTTCGCAGCTGGCGGGCAGGAGATGAATGAAGATTAATCAGATAATCACCAATACAGCGAAACATCAGGAAAATATAGTGAGTGGTAATTATATATATCTGGAGAATTGTTCGTGTCCAAACTTCCTATTAGAAAGCCCAGTGTTAGGAGTGAGTGACCCTCAAAGTGAGTAGCATGAACCGGCTGGAGGCGTTCGAAATGTGGATACATCGGAGAATGCTCCGGATACCCTGGACGGATATGGTCAGCAACACAAGAGTTCTTCAAAGAGCTAGAGTGAATAGAGAGTTGCTGACAAATATCAAAATCCGAAAGGTATCGTATTTGGGTCATGTGCTCAGAGGAGAAAAATATGAATTGCTCCACCTGATTCTTATGGGCAAGATAGAGAGAGGGTCGTAGAGGTGTTGGAAGGAGACAAATTTCCTGGCTCCGCAATATACGCGACTGGACGGGCATAAGAAGTGTTGGAGAGCTGTTTCGTGCTGCCCAGGACAGGGACGCTTTCTCTCGGGTGATAGTCAACGTTGGGGGGACCTGACATAACACTAAAAGAAGAAGAAGAAGTGTTAGGAGCATTTTCAAGGCATTTTCCTTGATACACCCCATAATGAATTTCCATCGAGTATTTTTTTTAAGATTAGTGAATCAACGTATACTTTTTAAATATAGATACAAAAACGGAATATGTATCGCTTCAATATTTTAACTATTTTCAAATGAAACTAAAATCCTGTGCTTTCAAAACAGGACTTAACAGAGTGTTAGTTTAATTAGTGTAAACTACTACCGTATTCAAGGTCTACCGGTTTCAGGACGTACCAACACTACGTTACTATGTTCACAACGAGTGCATGCTACTCTTTGACAAGATTAACACGCATGTGATAAATATTGATGAAAAGTTAACAATACTATGGTTGTGGTTTTGTGAACATAGTAGTGTAGTGTTGGTCCTGACGAAGAGACGGGTACGTCTTGAAACCAGGAGACCTAACATCTGGTAGTGGTTTATACAAATTTAACAAACACTCTGTTATAATGTGTAACCACAAATTCAATGCTTTAAATATTAAAAATATTAATAATCAAAAAGGACTTAATTTCTGGTGTCCTACATTGGGGGTTTGAACTGACTACCAGATCACTAGGCAAGCGTTATGACTGCTACACCAATAAACTACTCACTATTAACTATAATCTCTATTTACAGTAGTTGCTTTAAGGTATTCTTGTTTAAATTGTATTATTTTATTAAAATAAAACACAAATTACTTTGTTTTCACCACTATATTAGATTAAAAAATCTACATGTTTCGACAACAATGTTCTCTTCATCAGGATTATTGTGTACTAATCTTAAAAGTTGAAACAAGCAAATATGTTACGGTGAAGGGGCGGTTGAGGGGGTGGATGAGGGGAGGGGGGGGGGGTTCGAGGTGTTGATTATTATGGGTCATTTGGAATGTTAAGTGGAAAAATATTCAAAATAGGATTATGCAAAAATTTCGTCTGTGTATTTATTATATTAGACTTAATATTAACATTTTTCCTAATTTCGAGTATTTCTAAATTATTTATTTGAGGCATCTTATAGTTGAAATGTAAAAATTTTAAGCCTGTGTTAATATCAAATGTATCGTCAAATTCTATTAAATGTTTTGCGAAATCAGAATCAATATTGCTAGTTAATGCTTTGATATGTTCTTTAACCCTAGTTTCAAAATTTCTTTTTGTTTTGCCAATATAAAAATTATCGCAATCGTTACAATTAAGTCTATAAACTCCTGATTTCACGATAGGATTATCACTATCCTTGTTATTTAGTATGTATTTTCTTAATTTGTTACTCTATAAATATAAATAATAATGTCACCACAAAGTTCAAGCCTTCATACAGAAGAAGAAAAAATATTCTTCGAACAGTTATTATTTTATATTGCATTATAAATATTATTAAACTATTAAATTGTTAATTTAATTATTACTGCCCCAGAACAGGTTTCACCTAGTGGGTCGTTAAAAGCTTAATGTAAAAAAATTGTATTATATTTGTGATAATAAATAAAATGGAATATTCCAAGAAAATTAACAGAAAATGGAATCACATGTCACTCAAAGGACGAAAATTTTCGGAAAAACGCAATCATCCTGAGATAGCTTCATCTCTGTGAGACTTCTATAATTAATCTTTATATCTTGGTATATCGATAATGTCATAAACCCCTCTTCTTCCAAGGAGCGCCGGAAAATTCAATTAGTTTCACATATTTATAAGTTACCTAAAGTAATATGGCCCAATTTATATAGTTTACGAGCGGCACAAAACAAGAATTTCCAATAAAATTAAGCTCACTAAGACGGCCCGCTAATAAGCCAAACTTATTAACGTAAACCCGACGTAGATGATGTAATATTTATAAGCTACCAAAAATAATTTAGTAGTAAAAAATTTGAGAAACTATAAAATAATAAAAAATTCGCGTTGAAAATTTAATTAAAAAAGATTGCCAGAATAAATTCGTTTTTGGTTCAGACAACTTGCCGATAATAAAAGAAAATTGAAAAAAAATCATATTTTCTAAATTAAGAAATTGGTGTGGAAATCTCTTACACGATGGTCCAGGGCTTACAACCTGATACATTGATATCTAGGTTTTTGTCATCACACAGTTCATTCATCTTCCTTTCCATTCCTCCCTTGATATTCCATACCCCCGTTCTGCACTCCTTTCGAATTTTAAGCGGGCTGTATTTTAACGATATTTTTATATGTAGGTATCTTCTAAAAACACAGTTACTGGATTTTGTCCCCAAAGGGGTAATTGATTAATTGAGATAAATTATAGAAATCTCACAGAAACTAAGCTTTGAATGTGAGAAACATGTGTGGAAGTCTTTTTAGTCCCAGGGCTTACAACCTGTATAAGCTGGCTTAAATGATCACTCTACACAATGCAACGTTCACCAATTCTAACGTAAGAACATCCACACATTTTCAAATTTTGTAACTTCTATATATTTGTTCGAATTCTTGGAACCTTCCATATATTTTATTGATCTGTTCTAGAGACATCTGTAGTCTTTTCTCATTAACTAGTTAATATTCATAGATTTCGAAGCAGGTAATGATATCTCTATATTTTAAAGTAACTGAGTTATTAGAACATATTTTCATATACGGTAGCTTATTATAAATTTAATTTAATTTTGAATAAAAAAAAAGAAATTTGATATTGTGATGTTTTAAAATCTGATTAATAAAAAAACATCATTATTCACGTAGCAATGTCTGTCAATAACGCTATCAAGACGCCACGCTATGCTAGGTGCCTTCTTCTCACAGTCCAAATACATATAATTCTCTATGTAAAAATATTCCGTATCATTGTTCATTTTGCGTGAATACTTGTGCAAATGCATATTGTCATTAAAAAATTATTAAGAGAGTATCTAGTTGGTGTAATGGTTATTATTCTCGCCTTTTGATCCAGTGGTCAGTGGTTCGAGTTCTGTTCCAGGACACCAGCAAATTTTTATTTTATTACACAAGACTTATGCTTAATTTAAATATTGTACTTATATTGTGCGATACGTATTCCGTGTATTATCTCAATTAAAAAAATTATTACGGTATTTATAAAAAATTCTAATAATACTTGCGTAAAATTGAAATTTTAACGTGTAAAAGTACGTAATTTTTTATGTGTTGTATTACGCTTATTAAGTGTTAAATTACTTTTACATGTTAAATTTTAAATAATCCTGAGAGTAAGAAGAGCCGACCCCAAAAGAAAAGGGAAATGGGATAACAGAAAGAAGAAGAAAATAATTTTAAAAAGGCATATTTGTGATAGGATTATTACGAGATGCTTAATTTATTTTCGTTTATTTCATAGAAATTCCAGTTAAATTCATTCATTATCAAATTACAGACGTAATGACTCACTACAAAATAGCTAATAACAAACTACACACCCCCTTAATACTGTCACAAATATACATAAACATTCCTGTCCGATCATTGAGATCTCCATGCTTTTTTCACATTAAGTTTTATTTATTTAATAATCATGGAAGACCAACAGCACTACAAAGAAGCATAGAAAACATTGATGTAATATAGATTGCCAATTACAGGTCTCCACATTTAGAAACATATTTATATATCTCCAAGATGGAGAAGGGGCTGAGTACCGTACAATGGTTCTATCCCTGGAATATCGCCCACGTTTTCGTCATGAATGACTGATTGTGCTTTACGTGACGCCCTTGCATTTATAGGTAAATTCCTTCGATTTCTTTTGAGAGATTCGTTCCAGAGATAACGAGAGACTTGTGGAGACTTGAGAATCTAGAGGATTCTAAAGTGTTCTAAAGCCATATTGTTGTCATTGCCATATGCCTAAAGTCATATTCAAATGGTTTATGGCGTCATACATACTATTAATACATAACCACCAATCTAGGCTGCACACACACATAAACGTGGCAAGAATGTCGCTTAAACAAATCGAGGCACGGCAGGCTACACGAGTCTCTACAGGCCATCACACCGTCAGCAATCCACACGTATAGCTAGACTTCAATAAACTTCTTTGTTCGCAAAACATATAAAAACCAGCCAACGCCCTATGCGGGCATGTCAGTCTCTCAGCGACCCCCGGCGAAAGCCGGAAGCTCTTGTCAATCGAGTATCTATCATTGTCTTTGTAATCGTACTTCTTTATAACTTGTAATTGTTTTAAGGAGCGAATGAAATCATGACTTTGGAGAATTTCCGTCGCAGGATGGGTGGTGACCCCAAAAAGCAGATTCTCCAAATACACCACACACACACCATCATCCAAACCCTCAAAAGGTTCAATATCTCCTTGTAAAATAAATACATCACATTTGGTAGTGTTTGCAGAGATATTCCCATAATTAGAGGCAATGACAACTTAGTTTACGTTACGACAAATGTAGGTGCATACTGACCATCAGACATCAAAATCTCCCCCGCGAGCACACATCGTAAGGGTAGATAACTTCTTAATGTTGCCGCGCTACCCCCGTTCCGGGGGGTGGAGCTCTGTGTATTCAAATGAAGAGCAGAGCGAAGAAAAGCGTACCCAAACATTGATTTAGGTTATGACCGGAGCAGGGAAAATAAATATGGTTTATGGCAACCCAGGAATGTTTAATACGACCATATTCCGTTTTGCAAACGAAACTGTCCGAGACTTGATGTAGTTGGATTAAAAATTATGTGGCGCCGACGCCAAAAAACGGCTCGCGGAAATTATTCGGTTACTTTGGGCACAGACGGAAAGTCTAAAGTAAGATATTGTTTATATATTATCCCAATTATAATAATTTCGTAGTCCATCCGCGTAACTTCGTGTAACGTCCGTTACTTTTTTTCGAAAAATTATTTTTTCCAAAAATCTTTTTTTTCACACACACGTTTAACATATTCATGGCTTCGTCTCTGTGAATATTCTGCGGACAAAATTCAATAAAATATTGTTAAAATACAGCCCGCCTGAAATTCCGGCGGAGCGCAGAATGGGGGTATGGAATATCAAGGGAGGAATGGATAGGAAGATGAATGAACTGTTTGATGACAAAAATCTAGATATCAATATATATCAATTCATCAGCGAAAGTATGACGAAAAGAGAGAGGGCACTATAAAGTATACTACAGAGCTGAACGTAAAGTGAGCTTAATTCATTGCTATTTTATTTTATTACACTCTTTCTTTTAACTAGTAGCGTCTGCTTGTCTTCCGTAAAAACTTTGGATCGATTTTTAACCCTTTTCCCGTGATCCAATCGAGCTGAAACATTGCAGGCAGACTCATGGCGATGCTAAAAATGATCTAACAAATTTTAGTTTTAAAATTTTTAATTATAGTATAATTTTGGATTATAAACCATAAATAAATTAACCATACAAATGAGAATGGACCCCGACGCGTTGTAAAGGCACGAAACCTGTTTCAACCAGTCTGACTCGAGCCATGGGCCCGATCAGAAAGGGAGTATAATAAAATCTTGTTTTTTATGTGTTTTATTTTTATTTTTTAACAAACAGACCGTCAACAATGGTGGTGGTGGTTAGAGTACAAAGTATGAGTATTCTGTGAATATTTATGAATTATTAATTAACCGTAAAAAGTATATACACTTTTTACGGTTAATTAATAATTAATAATGAAAAATAAATTGTGAAAAATATTCAGACTAACGCATCTCACTAAATACAATTTTAGGAATAAGTTCCAGGTTAATAAGTTAGACAATACACTTTATAATGATAAATAGAAATAAATAATCTTCTAATGATAGAATGAATTAAAAATAATATTCAGAAAAAAACATCACTAATATATAAGTTGAATATATATTTCTTTTTACCTATATTGTACTTGAACTGTACTTATATGGCATACTTATATTGTTTTATATATTCCATTCACGCTATGAATACATGCTGACTTCTGATAAATTTATAACTCACGGGAGATAAATATATAAGTAGGTTCTTAATAATTTAGTACGAATTGTTTTTTTTTTACTATAACCAATTTTGCATACGTGTTCTTAGAGGCAAAGTGGCAGGCGTATCAGTTAATTTTGTTACATATAAAACGTAACGATCGGAAACGAAACGTTAAAAAAATTAAAGGCTTTTTTTTAAAGCACGTAAATATTATTCGAAATAAAAATCATTTTTACACTCTGCATCAATTTTATTTTATGGGAAATTTTGTATTACAATATTTGCATGTTTTATTTTTATTTTTCGTAGTAAATTTTTGCGTAAATATTTCTTAATATATCAAGCACTCCCTTGTCTGTAAATATGTTCTCGGATATTGCAGATAACAAAATGAATTATTTATCATGATTATTCGAATAAAGCTTTGATAACGTTATTGAAAAAAATAAGTATGTTTATTGAATATAATGACGTTCAAACAGAGAGTACGAGGGAGAATCAAAATTATCTACAATTTCGCGATAATACACTTTCAGGACTTTCGTACTGCCTTCTTTGTACGCCTGTGCGAAAATTGATCCCGATCGCGTCATTTGTCTTTTAATGAGAATATTTAAGTTTATATATTGTTACAGTAATCATTAGTGGCATTTTATTAGAATAGTGAAAAAATATTTAATATAAGACATTAGAAACACCATATTAGAAACACCATATTAGAAACACCATATTAGAAACACTAGGAAACATTAGTTTAATTTTTTCAAGCAAGTTTTCATATTGAAAATATGCAAAGAAAAGAACCTTACAAAAAACCAGGAATACTTCAAGCTTATGAGAAATCAAAACCAACTATATTTATAAAGCCATTAATTACTATAATAACTTACCTATCGAGATACGATGCATCAGTAACCTCTCAGAGTAAATTTAAAAAATTAAAATTTTCCTAAAATCAAACTTAAATTTATAAATCATTTATATCTATAGCTTTTTTTTAAATAACTCCTATACTTTCATTATCAATTAACGTTTTTACTGTATTAATAAATAACTTGTGTACACTATGTACCTATATATTATAACAAGGAATAAGAACTGTGGCTCCCTCATCAGACTCAAGAGCTTCTCTTCACTGATGAGATCTACATGACTACCAAGTATATTAAAAAAATGTTTAATCTGATATGTTATATATAAGAACTGTATTTGTGCCTAAAATTAAATAAATAAAAAAATTAAAAAAACTCATAATGCCTAAATTCAAAACAATCCAAAGGCAGAACCACTTTATATACAAATCCATTAACTACTACAGTAATTTTCCTATAGATATTTTCAAAATACTCCAATACTTCATTATCAAATTACCTTTTATTACCGTATTATTAAAGACTCGCATATATAAATGTACCTATATATAAAAAAAGAACTGAGGCTCCCTCATCAGACTCAAGAGCTTCTCTTCACTGATGAGGTCTACATAACTACAAAGTATATAAAAATGTCGATTTTTATATACTTTGGTTATTTTTAGTTAAATGTAAGAATTGTATTTGTATTTGTATTTGTACCACATATTAAATTAAATAAAAAAAGAAAGAGTTATAAAAATTAAAAGGGTATTTTAATAGCATTTCAAATTATATTGATTGTTTTTGATAAGATTTTTTTTTATTGCGTTACTTTGATTGATTTTTGTTGAAGATTTTTCAAGTTAGTTTTGAAATTTCTATAGTGTTTTTCCGTCTTCATTTCATTGGGAAGAACATTAAAGAATGATACTCCTTGATAGGTGAAATGGTGTTGAGCTCTGCTAGTATTACATTTAGGTATCAAAATATTTCCAGCGGATCTCGGTCTATTACTAAAACACCCAAAAGTACACACAATGAATTTGAAGTTCCGCAAAATTTTGACAGAATTGATTAATATTTAGGACGTTAATGTTGAAAAGCTCCCTTGTTGGGAATATTGGGGGTTTTCTCAAAATCACTTTGATAATTTCCCTCTGAACTATTTCCACTGATAGTATATTAGTCCCACCCCAGCCAAATATATGAGTATATAGTACCTACTGTCCCATTAAACGTATTTAAAAATCAGTTTTGTTATTTTTACGTTTTACTTACTCATTTTTAGTACCTGTATTACCTGTTATCTGCCAAAATCCTCCGAATTTAAATGTCATTCAAATGCCATTATATCCAAACCTTCTTACTTACTAAAGCATAAATTTTAATAAATATTATTATTAAGTTCTGCGGGTTAACTATTTTTAGGTGTTACAGCTGTTTCGGCTTGCAAGGCCATTATCAAATAGTATAATAATGGCAAAATAGTGAACCCGCAGAACTTAATAATAATATTTATTAAAATTAAATTTATTTTAAATTTCGCTATAAATAAATATGTAATTCTACAAATTAAACACAAAAACCATAAATAATATACTAAAGCGTACATCTACAATAAATATTTTAGGTTTGATACTATAACGGAAGTCTGATGATCGCTCTCTACCAGAATTAGAAGGCCGTTCTTATTCTATTGTAAGAATTGCGTCAGAAATATTCTAAGAAAGAAGATTACATTCATTCCTATCTCTAAAGTAGGGAATAAAAATATTAAGAAATAAAAATCTAAGAATAGGGTATTATTGGAGTTCGGTAGTGGGTGGAATATTTACTGAGAAAGTATATTTACATCTTAAAATTCTATTTTGAAAAATTCTCAGAAGAGTAAGGTAGTTAAATGAGTGACTTTGAAAGGAATGAAAATAAAATAAAGTTTGATTTTGAGTACCTATTTATTTGCTCAACGATATTATTGATTGATTTGGCGTTTACTTTGTAGAGATTATTCATGTATTTATAACTCACGTATAGTTAATAATATCAATTTGGGATAAAGACACAAAGACGAAGCTATTTATATATGAGAAAAGTGGATGGAATTCTTTTATACGACGACTCAAGGCTTGCATCCTGTATGCGCTGGCTTTAGTGATCACTCTACATAATGCAACGTTCACCATTCCATCTAAGAAAATCCACATATTATGAAATTTTTTAAAGTTCTATATTATGTTCGAATCAAGAACTATAGGATATTGAATCGGTACTATCAATTCCACCAATAGGAGGCCCAATGCGACCAACTACATCTCGATCGCCCGCAAATATTGCACTCTTCCGCCAATCTTCGTTGCTTCGTATTGCACTCCGCGACAATCTTTTGTAACTTTGAGTCAATAAACTACCTTTTGTAATTCTCCACCGTATCTCTCTATCCATCCTGCCATTGCTTGTCACATAAACACATACATTAAACGCGCACTCTTTATAATACAGTACATTAGAATGCCTTATGCGTCACGTGCCGTACGAGAATGTGTCTCTCGACGGGTGGATGTATTCCTTCATCAGCAAACACATCACACATCAACCCGCCAAAAACTTTTTGCCCCTTTTTTATATCAATGCATCAGAGTATCCTTTCTATAAATATCCAAAATAGGGTTAAATTGATACATGATATGTTTAAAGAGATACAATCTTCGCTGTAGCCCTGTAGGGCTGTAGGCCCTCGGGTACCGGGTGACTGGAGTGTATGAAGGGCCGCGGGACGTGACGGGTTTTAATATTTCATGGCCCCGGTGTGCAATGAATACTTAAAAAACACCAAACCCACAGAGAAAAATAGCCCCTACCGACGCAAAAAATGTGACAATATTCCGACGTAAAACGCTTTCTTGGAAAATCAAATTATGTTGTGGTGAAAATTTGGGGTCCTTTAGAGATCTGATTGCCGTCATATTTTTAAGAGCAGAGTGACAAAATTTGTCTTTTTACAATTATTTTTTTAGCAACGTGGTTTAATATTTAGGAAAATTGCTCGCACATTTATGATTGACTGTGCGATTGAATTCATTATTGATCTATTTTTTACTCACGTTGCCTACATTTTTCAAATTGTATTTACTTCTTTAGATACGTTTAGTATATATATATATATTTAGGATACAACATAATAGGCGCGGAATAGTTTCACACCGTTAAGTCACAAATCACCAATCAAAAATCATAGTTATCTCATTTTCTCGAAATTCTCAGATCCGAAATTAGAAAATATTAACAAAAAAATTTCTATCATACAAATAATTTTAAAAAAAATTTTAATAATATACAATTTCAAAATACCAAAATGTAACACAAAATTATATGTATATATATATATAGATAGATAGATTATATATATAATATATTTATATATATATATATACATATATATAATATATATACGACGTGAAGTTCTGTTGCTCCCAACAGAAATCCTCGTCGCCACCAGCTTCGCTCAGTCGGAGAAGAATCGGACTCACCCCACTTCTACAGTTCAAACTCAGGGTACTTGTCGTGTACGCTGCACTTCAGCTATCTCTCACTTTAACTTATTTTAAGTTGCAACAGTTCAATGACTAGGGTAATACAATGAAACATTATTTAGATGAAGGGGAATTTATTCAAATGAATTTTAAACAGAAATTAATAATGCCACAGAAGGTGACAATTTTTTATGAAGAATTTAATTTACCACGCCTCGACATCAGCGCTAGCGGCCGCGTTATACAAGGAGGGAAAAGACAGTGGAACTAAATACTTTTACACTACTGGCGGTGACGCAGCGCGGTGTCGGTGCGTGGTAATCACATTCTGCAGATTAATGAACATCTGGGCAAAATTTCTATATCACATTTAAAACAATGAAGCTACAATAGTCTGGCACAAACACCGCTTCCGCACGTGCTTAGCAATGTTCCTTTTTTTTTTAAACAGCTCGACCTGATGCACATGTTCTTGTATTTACGGAGTCAGATAACACGCAGCTCGCTCCAGGCGTGATGTGAAATTGATTATTTAAGAGAATTGGAATACCAGGCAAGTCGTGGTCTTTATTTTGCTGGCCTCGCATCTGAAGGAGGATCGCTCCCTTATGGGTCCAGAGAACAACCCCGCCCCGAGGCTTTGGGCTGCCGATGCAGATGATTACCGGAACATCACCTCTGCAGCTGCCTCCCAGGCGTTGCAATGGATTCACCTTTCACTCCATGCTGCGTGACCTGGCCATGGCGCAAAGCGCTCCCGTGGAAAAGCCCTCTATTAAGACGAAAGACATTATTAACAACCAATCATGTAATTTCACATGTTATCTTTATGCCACTTCAAATTGCGTCTCTCGGAATGAGCTTACCGATTAACACGAGGGTTCACAGAAAGTTCACATCTTGCGTGCTGAAGTGTCAGATTTCGAATGCGCCATTTTGTAATATCGTCCCCGCCGTTCGCGACCGCTGTGAAACTATCTGCAGTAGACCAAAGACATTATTTTGTTCCATAGAGTATTTGCGGTACCTACGCGGTTAGAAATCAATTTTTGGTGCAGATAGTTGGTGCGGGGATCGATAAATTCATTTCTTTAGAGGTTTTGCGAAGAGATGTGACGAACAGAGGTTGCTACGTCACAATATATATATATATATATATATAATATATATACGAATGAAGAATTTCAATAGCCTCCCTACACAAATTAAGTAGATAACCTTAAAAAAATAAGTTAAAAGAACACTACAAAAAGCAGAATTAAAAGTTTTTAAAAATTTAAAACATGTATACAAAATAAGTAATCACGTATATATGTAAGTCCCTCTCACAAGAGTTAGTTTCTTTTTGGAGACATACAGCGAATAAAATTTATACAATAATTATAGTTTAAATAGACTAGAATAAAATAATATATAACAAACTGTGAGCTGTATAATAAAAAATGAATTAAAAGCTAAGATAGCGTTTTTTGAGTGATATTTTACCGATAGCAATTGACGAACGATATTGCACAAATGTGGCGTCTGGATGCAAAACCGCCACTATCCATACAAAACCATTTTTCATGTTTTGATTGATTAATGATCTGTATCCTATTCTGCACATTCTGCAAGTTTCCAATATAAGAAAATATGCTTCCATGCCCTTCAAAATCGTCCTTAATATAACGGTGAGTAGCAAAACCGCCACGTTGCCGCAAAGTGGGATGCAGAACCGACACTATTCACTCGGACCAATCAGAATGGAGCCCCGCTACGAGATTTAATATGGAGAAACGTCGTCTGTCGAAGATAACGCGTGTTTTGATTACCTTAAATATTTACATAAAAACTACAAGTAGACATCTTTTATTACCAAAAGACAGTGTACTAAAGCATGAAGTAAACAAGGATGGATATAAATGTAACTTTCAAAAGCGAAATAAGAAAGAATTATCACATTAAAAAGTCCGCTTTGTGCACATTTTTGAATATTTTTGTTGACACTTTAAAGACCGTGCGATTGGATTTACTATAAATTTATTTTATTATAGGTAAAATAAAGTTAACTTACAAAAATAAGTATTTATTGTATCTAACATAACATACACCATCAGCATAAAATCTTCATCATCATCATTATCATTATCGCCTTCAGTTTCAGTTTCTGTAAATATTTCATCATTTTATTTGATTTGTATTGAAGTGAATAAATTTAAATAATTTTTAAATTTATTCACCGATTGCTTGCTGCTAGGCCCTGCAAACGGTTATACTGGCGACCGCGAGGCCGCAAGTGGCTGCTGCGCGGCCATTGGCATCTGCAATTGGCTATCGTCTGTACTAGCCGTTGCGCGGCAAATGTTACCTAATATTATCAAGGTGTCTCGTAGCTAGAAGTACGAGACTTTACACTCTGGGTGAAATAAGATAATCTAATAAGATCTAAACAGATTTATGATATGAAAAGGATGAAATTTTTAAATAAACGTTTTTATAATTTTTGGGACTAAATTAGTGAAAAAGTTGAACTACCGTTACAGTAACTTATACCAATTATGAACAATTCATTCGCTTTAATACAAGTCGAATAAAATGATAAAAACCTTGCAAAAATTGAAAATAGAAATATTCACAAGGTTTTTATTATTTTATTTCATTTGTATTGCAGTACATGTATTTTTTATAAACGATATTAATTGCCTGTCTTGATAATGAGTCGAAATTTTTCAAGCAATCATGAGCTAACAATAATAGTTTGCATTTTTTAAAAAATATTTTCGACTTATTTTCTACAAAAAGTTGAACTATATTTACAGTTACTTATATTAATTACGAAAAATTAATTTGTTTCAGTACAAGTTAAATAAGATTATAAAAATCTTGCAAAAGTTCCAATTTTATTTTTTCCAATTAGAATTGCAGGGTATTTATTATTTTGTTTAACTTGTGTAAAAGGGAATAATTTGTTTATATTTGATATAAGTTACTGTAGTAAAAGAACAACGATTTAAAAAAATAAGTTCGAAATATTGAAAAAAAAATGCACATTTTAATGTCACATATTTCCTTATCTATTGATATTAGGTCACGGTTGCTTGAAAATTTTCGAATCATAATTAAAGTAGAAATTTACCTATCAGGTATTGTGGACTAGCTCTGTTACATAGTGTATATAGGATGTATACCTCGTAAAAAAAATTTTTGTATCAATTTTTCATAATCAATTTAAGTTCTTTATTAAGACAGAAACCCACTTGTAAAATTTTTACTACTTACTATAAGACAGCCTATATAGGCATATAGGTATGATCATATATTTTATTATTTTATTTCCATACTCTTATTTAATTCTTAAGATTATTGTTTTTAGTTTTTAAAATAATTAATACTATGTGCCTAAGTTATTAAATTTTTGTACTCGAAGATCAATTTTTAGTCATTAAAATATTTTTATCAACCACGTTAATCGCCGATGAAATAATTGCCTATTTAAAAATATATTATATCTATTGTTAAATTTGGTGTCGTAGTAAAGGTCTCGAGAAGTGATACGGAATTATTGTTAAATCTAAAAATATTTTTGTTTTCATGATTGTTGGTTCATTATTTACATATTTTCTAAAATATATTTAATCCATATTCCTTACTCAAAACATGCACTAAATTTTAATTCTTAAAATATTTTTGCATCTATTGTTAATCACAAATAAAATATTTATAAAATAATATATTTCATTGTTTAATTTTCAATCGCAGTATTGTTCGCAATGAGTTAAGTCGGCAAGTCGACACGTGATCGTCCGCGAGCGCGCCTCTCGCGATCGTTCGGTAGCAAAATCGACTCTATCGACAAAATCGACCGGCGGTGGGTAGCAAAACCGCCACTTTGCAATCAATATATCTTTATATTGCGGAAACAACAAAGAAAATCTTTAAAATTGGTATGCAGATTTTAACACATCCTTAATATGTATCAAGTAAAATAATAAAAAACAGGAAAATGTGTAAGGGAAATACTTAACACGTTTTTTTTGATTACTGAACATTTCATATATATGCAACGTGGCGGTTTTGCAGCCAGACGCCACAAATAGCAAGTGAAGACATTGACTTTGAAAATGGTGTTATGTAAATTGCATTTTATCCGGGCGCAGTCATCGTTGTGAATTTTTTATTTGCTTATGTAGTTTTCATCATATAATTGTGATTAAATTTATAATGTGTTGTTATAGAGATCAAATTATGTACTTATTGCTTCGTTTTCAATTCGAGGTAGGTGCTGTATTTAATGTGTATTTTAAATTTTTTAACCGTTGATAGAAAACTATCAATGGTGGAAATTCTCGTTCGTTTGGTTTGTTTGCCAAAGGTGTTCGCGCGTTTATAAAATAACAGACCCATTTGATGATTATTAGTATCATTACAATACAATGTTTTTGTGTTACTGCCATAATAAAAATCCCAATTATAATAATTTCGTTGTCTCTTCGTCCGTTCGTCCATCCATCGTAACTTCGTGTAACATCTGTAACTTCCTTAAAGTAAAAAAATATATTTTTCTTTTCTTTTTTTTTTTCATATTATTAAATAAATCGTTATTCCTTCGCAACTGACATGTAAAAGTAGCGTCATTTTTGACGGGTTACAGCTAGTATATACTAACAACGGATTCTTCAGGCTGACTGTTGCAGTGCCATGAGTAATTCGCTTTCCTTCACACACTTTTAAAACTCAGTCTCAGCGGTCCTTAATCAACTTAATTTTAAAGAAGAATAAACATGTATTTTATACTCATCTGAGATTTTATATTGAATTTTATTATAAAACAATTAATATTATATTTTTTAATAGATTAGTAGGTAGCCACCATTGTACTTTTAAAAGTCTCATTTTTAATTTAGTAATACGAAGTCGTATTCTAGTATGACTAATAAGTGTAGATAGAATGAAGAAAGGATCGCTAAGATGGTTTGGTCATGTGGAACTTATGAGCAAGGAGAGGATGGTTAAAAAAATATCGGAGGCATATATTGAAAGCGACAGGAATAGAGAGCGACCGCGAAAGACCTGACATGATCAAATACTACAAGTATAAGAGGATGGCCCTATTAAAGGCCTCAACAACCACAGAGCATGCAAAAGCGGTGTGCCAATACAGTGTTCTATCCTCTCTGTTTACCCCTGCGGGGAAACGACGTGGCGATTACTTAGTTAGTCTTTCATCTCTTTGCATAGTTGGCTGACGCTAAAAAGATGTTCTTATTCAAAGTATTTTACTTAATGTATTCATAAATTATCTGGTCTTACAACCTGTGAAGGAATAAGTAGTATTTTTTTCTTTTTATGACTCGGTTGCCCATAACCGCAGTCACTACAAAGCGCCATCCATCCGTCGTCTATTGTGATTCAGTTTACTGGGTAGTCAAAAAAAAACCCACGCCTTTCTGGAACTGTCGCAACCATTTTTAAGAATAAATTTATTAAAATTTTAATTTACATCACAATATAATAAAAGAAAAATTGATTCTATCACCTCTAGATCAATTCGATGATACCACGTCTATCAAATTTTTGGAAGTTGTATATATTTAAGTTTTACATATTTTATCTATAATATATCTTGATTAATGGTGTCCCTGGGACACTGTGTTGGGAAAAATTTAGACAAACTCGAAATATCCCTTTTTTATTGATTAGCATACATATATTTTTTTTTTATTTTAGAAAGGAGTAGCTTGTTGGTCTTGTGGTTAGGACACTCGCCTCGTGATCTAATGGTCGCGGGTTCGAATCTCAGCCCAGACTAGGAAGTTAGTCCTATTTTCATAGCACAAGCGTTTAGCTTAGTTTGAAAATAGTAAGAATATTGATGTGACACGTATTCCGTGTTCGCATCTCTATTTATAAAAAAAAAAAAAAAAAAAAAAATCCACTCTTTATAATGCGATATTCATAAATTACATTGTTTAATGTGTTTTCTTTAATATTAAGATAACATCTTCGTTCGTAACTCTGTAACATTGAATATTCTTTTGTAGAACCACATCTGCAAACCTCAGCTTGGACAAAATTATAAATTTCATTTCGAGCGACGCTTATTCGGTAAAAGAAACTTTTATGTTTTATAGAGTTTATCGGGACTTTTACGTCGAGAAAGTTTATTTTCGCATATCATATTTTATGTTAATATCGTGTGTGGCCAAATAAATCTCGTACGCCGCCCAGTGATACGTGCACGCAAGAATGTGCCTAAGAGGAATATAAAATATTTTTTTCATAAGCTCGTGTTAAAAAGGTACATTGTGTAACGTTTGCCCGGAAAAGTTTTATTCTCCCGAGTTGTGCGCGCGAGATATGTAAATAAATATGAAAGTGGAATTTTTATTTTCAAATAATAATAATGAAATTCAAATCTCTGTAGTATCGTGAGTACTTTTGATAAATTTACCCTTTATTCTTGTAGACTTAAAATTCATATACTTTATTACGTCTTACAGTTGTATGTTTCGCCGAAGCGGGATTTTATTTCTTTTTGAGATTGATGTTCCAAGGTGTCTTTTTTTGTTACGGTTTTATCGCCCGTATTCACGGATTGAAACGCGATGAAATGTATGAAATATATAATTAAACAATACCTCGCATACCACACCTTTGTTGTTATGTATTTGTCTTTAAAATATGTGGTTATGTAATGTGGCGAAAACTTGTATCTTATAAACAATTATTTTTATCTCGTTTTCTATTTATTGTAAGGAATCTAGGTATTATGCAGTTTTTTGTCTCCTCTGTAAAATGTATATTATTAAGTGGCTGACGAGGTATTATTTTATCATTAGCAATATTTCAAAATGTTGATTGATATTATCATGGACGTGGCTTTGGAAATAAATAGCCGATTTATTAATAATTTTAACGGTTCACAAAGTCACTGGAAAATAAATACATTTAAGCACTTTTAAATATACACTATTTCGCAATCAATCATTCGTCTGTGAGACACTTTATTATCGCTTGCTAAAATACTCTGTTCAATTATAGCACGTAAGTTGGTATTTCGCTTAATATTTCACTCGCTTATCCACGACTGGCCAATAGAAACGTAAAAAAAAAGCCGCGGCTCTGGTTCCGCCTTTTTATAAGAAACACGTTGGTTTTTCGAATCTTCGAGATTATTCTATACATTTCTTGTGTTTGCGAGAACATTCTCGTGAGTGCTGTTGGGCGTTTCATAGTATTTTTTCAAAGTGACATATTACAAATCATGGAGAGTGGGTAATTATTTATGTTTATCATCTCGTACAATATTGCCACGGAATTGTAAGCAGAAGAAATAGCGCACTATCCCCTTTAATATGTCACCATACTATCGCAGGATCAAGAACGATATACAATTACCTTCGGGAAACGTCATCAAACGAATAGAACAGCCTAGAATAATCTAGAAAGTTCGAAAATACCATCATTTGCGGTTTAATACGGAACTCTGAAGAAGTACAACGTGTTTTAACAGTTCGTTGGTGCGAAGTCGGCCGCGAGTCGTGAGGCGACGGCCAGAGTGCCCGGTCGTGAGATAAACGAAGCTATAAATAAAGTAAAATAATCGAGCGGGATACCTAAGAGGAAAAAAAAACTAATACTTCTATATACTTGAATTGAATATGCTACGAGCGATAAATAATTATGAACAGCGATAATAATGTGTTCAGATACGATTAATACATTGCAAAATGGTGTAGATTAAAGAATAGCTTTAAGTTTAATTGGTGTAAATTGACTTTGTACATTGATTAATTAATTAAACATTATTTTATTAATCGCTAATTAATTTCCAGTGATTCACTTTGTCCTCCAGCAGCCAGGACAGGCGACAATATATTTGGTATACCCAAAAAAGGGGATTTTTTAATGTTAAGAAGAATTTTTTTTAAAACAACTAATTTATTCTTACATCACTATAGGTACTAAAATATATTCTTCTAGATGCGGGCTTCCTCCATCTTTCTAGCAATTTTTGATTCCTCGTTTAAGAAAAAATGGGTTTGGACCACAGAGTATAAAATATTGTATTAAGAAGAAAGGGGGATACAACGAAGGTATGTACATATCCCTCTCGCTTATATTTAAGGCACATTTACAATGCAGTTAAAGTATTAATTCTTGCATACTTAATGGCGTTCTAGTGCCAATCCTAATGTACGCAAGTGAAGCCTGGAATTGGAAAAAGAGGAATGAAAGTAGACTGAATGCGGTAAAAAATTTTCTACACGCTTGTGTAGAAAATCTTTGGTCGATAGAGTAAGGAATGAACAAATTTGACGTGAATGCAATGCTGGCTGTAGTGTGGTAGATATAATAAAGAAAGGAGTGTTGAGATGGTTTGGTCATGTGGAACGAGGAAAGGATGGTTAAGAAAATATACGAGGCGAGTGTTGAAGGCAAGAGGAATAGAGGGCGTCCGTGAAAGACCTAACATGACCAGATACAACAAGTTTTTGAGGATGGCCCCGTTAAAAGCCGCAACAACCGTAGAACTTGTATGAGAAGATGTATGAATGTGGCCGAAGCAAAAGTGGTGTGCCAGGATAGAAGAGTGTGGCGTTCAGTCCTCTCTGCCTACCCCTGCGGTGAAACGGCGTGATGGTTAATCAGTTAGTTAGTTAGTTAGTTACTTAAGTACCCGTATTGGATCTAGCCGTGCAACCAGACCGTGTACCAACAAATTTATGATAGTTCTTGTCCAGGTATATATTTTAGGCGTCTTCAAGATCAAACTTGTAAATTTTCGCTACAATCATTTATTTTCGAAATATGCGTTTATATTTTATTATAGAATCCATGCTTATACTTCATTATCCATTAAAAGTGTCGAAACGTTAGTAGTGGGAGACAAATTAATTATGCGATTAAAGTTTATATTTATTATTTAAGTTACAATACACGAATTTCATTAGATTCACAATAATTAAGTTCTAATCACACGCTTGTGGAACACTTTATATACATATTTTAAGAATATTTGCCATCTGTGGTTGCACGTATTCACTGTTGAGCGCTCGGTTGGTACTCTCTTAATTGATTGTCGCTAGTCACTCGCCGCTGGTTTCTATGGGATCGTCACAACAAACTGTCTGTCCCAATGGCGTCATTTTCGGATTTCCAGACGTTTCGCAAATCTAGAAGTTTATTCTAGATCCTTCCAGTAATTTCTAATTTGCAGTAAAACGCGTACCTGTGAAACGTGCAGAATGCAACAAAAACTTTTCTAACGGACAAGTACGTTCCGCGGGCAGGCAATCAGCAAGGCCCAACAATGTTCCCAACACTCAGTTGTCCCAGTTTGTCCCTGCTTGTCCCTGCTTGAAGCAGCGAACATGAAAATTCAATTCGACTGAAACAGGCCATTTCTAGGAGTCCGCTGAAAATTCAACAGAATAGTTTCGTACCTTTTTTGTTTCTGAGGGGAGTTCATTTAACCCCGGTGCACCTACCCTGAGTGAAAGCTACCCAGGGGAGATGTCAGTCCAGAGGTTTTTGCATCTGCGTTGATTACCTCTGCCATTCTTTTGCGAACGAATGCATTTAATATTTGTTTTGCCCGGTGGGTGTGTTGAAACCCCAAATTTACTATTCTGCTAAAAATTATCATGTTACATTAGTGCAGTTTCTTGAAAAATTGGTACGCGAGTTTATTTTATTTTTGAATATTATATTGTTATATCTGAATATATAATGTATAGCTGTCTCATGGTAGTAAAAATTGCGACAAAGTCTTCTTTATTCAATTTTTATTTTCTAACAAACGGAGCGCGTACACAATACACATTATATGATAAATTAATAACAAATATTGTCTTAATGATGAGATAAATTTTAAATTAAATTCAGAACAAAATAGAAGTAGAAATTAAATTCAGAAGACTGTCGCAAATCAATAAATACAATTGAGGTCACTAGCTGTGACCCGTCAAAAATGACGGTTATTTTACATGTCGGTTCCTAAGGAATAAGTATTTATTTATTGATATAAAATAATAATAATAATTAATCTTAAAAAATGAATAAAAAAATTACAATTAAGAAGTTACGGACGTTAAACGAAGTTACGACGGACAGACAACTAAATTATAATAATTGGGATTATTAATAAACAATGTCTCAATGCTGAAAGATAATTCTGAATATTTAATTACTTATTAATATAATAAAGTCAATACAAAAAGTGGTGAGCATAGAAAGCACCTATAATTTATTAATGAAGAGAAATCATTTTGTATAAAACTTATATTTATTGAATTAAAGGTGTGTTGTTTTTTATGGCTTTACTATGTGGGTGGTGTGTAGAGTAGTGTATTTACATGCAGTGTAGTGGTTGTCCTGACAAAGAGACAGGTTACATCTCGAAATCAGTAGACAAAAAAGTAATTTTTAGTGGTGTCCGCCCACAAAGTTAATGCTTTAAATATTAAAAATTAATTTCGACTAATAATCAAAGCAAGAATCTACCTGTAAATAATTATGGACTTGCTCATTTACCCCATATATTACAGTCTACTCACAAATCTCCTATTAAATACATGGTCTCCATAAATTTTAAATGCAATTTTGGGTGGTTATCTAACTTATCTTGCCCATTGCCATTTATGTAAGTTTTTGGCAAAACAGTACATTGTGTCTTTCCACAGATCCACTTATTTCGTCAGGGTGTAGTGTAACTTATTGCAAGCACGTAAGAAAGGCACAAGGTAGAAAAAATATATACTAACGATGTGTAAATTCTGGATTATTTACTCCTCATTTTCAGGATTGCGATTTAAATATAAATTTTACAAGTGTACAGTGAAGGGAGAAGTGCATGACCAGATTAACCAGATACTGGAAGATGGTCCTGTTAGAAACCTGAACAACCGTCGAGCTTGCATGCGAAAATGTATGAATGTAGACAAAGCGAAAGTTGTATGTCAGGACAGAAGAGTATGGCGCTCTATCCTCTCTGCCTACCCCCATGGGGAAACGGCGTGATGGTAAGTAAGTAAGTACAGTGAAGGGGCATCCACCGCATTCCCCAGGACCATTTTATGAGCGACAGTCCCATAT
Source organism: Agrypnia vestita (assembly GCA_016648135.1). Classification (NCBI taxonomy): domain Eukaryota; kingdom Metazoa; phylum Arthropoda; class Insecta; order Trichoptera; family Phryganeidae; genus Agrypnia; species Agrypnia vestita. The sequence goes on along the minus strand of JADDOH010009005.1, from coordinate 4,745 downwards.
CGGTCCTTATCATTCGTCGACAGGTTGACAATTTGTAAAAGGCGACGCCGCAAGGTTCGGGCGATACACGGCCGGAAAAGGAATGGGGAGGCGCAAGATGTTCGAAACAGCGCCAGCTCTTTCTTTACTGCCGCTGCGTTCTTCACCTCTGATTAGTCGGCTCGCTTCCGCTTTAGGGCTCGTCCTCACGACAGGCCCCAGATCACCACAACTTTTTCTAGTGTTTTTTCAGGTATAACGAAAATATTTTATTTTGTTTATAGACAACATTGTCCTGTACACCAGGGTAAAGTTTCACATCGTTCCATCCCGAGAAACAAGAATTCTCACTCTCTGTTCTCTTCTGAAATATCATAATAATGGCGGTGATGACGTCTGCAGCAGCAGCATGAACCCTGACAATCTAGTTAATGCGCAAAATAAGGGCGACACCTCTGGCTATGAATAGGTCAACGTCCGGGACCAAGGTCACAGACATGGTTCATTATATGACAATAATCTAGACACATTTGTTTTATTAGGATCATAACTTTACGTTACATCTCAGATTATAAATAGACTGTAAAATGACGGTATTTTATATTTGAATTTCAATTTACATCACAGATAATATAAAGACATGAACTAACGAAAATTTATAGTACACGGTTTGGTTCTACAGCTGGTTCCAATACATTTGACATGTCTAAAAAAATTATAACGAGCATGTGAATCCCGGTCATAATAATTTCGTTGTCTGTCCGTCCATCCGACCGTCGTCACTTCATGTAACGTCCGTAAGTTCTTACTTAATACTAATTTTTTCATTTTTAACTTTTTTTTCATCTTTTCCTTTTTTCTTTTTTTTAAATTATAAATAAATAATTAAATACTTATTCCTAATGAACCGACATGTAAAATTACCACCATTTTTGAAGGGTTACAACTTGTTTTGAAATAATTATGAAAAGGTTAAACTTGATACTCCTAAGAATATATTGTCTTTTTAATTGTTTCGGAGCTATGTTTTTAGAACTCCGTAATATCATATGGACGTAAAAACATTTGTTTTTTTAGTTCTACATTTATTTTTCTGAAGCGTGTTTCGCCTTATGACAATTGACTGAAATGTACAAGGCTGATGTAGCGTAATGGTAAGGCACCTTCCCAGAAAGATAGGAGACCAGGTTTGAGTCCTGGTAGCAGCCAAATATTTTTTCGTTGGTTTATTTTTTGTATGTCTTTCTAATTTATTCATAAATTGGTTTAAAAAAACGTTTTTACTTACTTTTGCAAAACATTTTAATAAATAAGTAGCGCTTTATTAAAAATGCGTTTTTACTTGAAGAGACTAGGTTGGAACGAAATTTAAAAAAAACTACGTCAATTGTGAAAATTGACTTTTTTTACTTGGGAATGTAATTATTCAATAATAAATACATTAACTGCATCATTAATGTGTCTCAAATATATAATACGTAATATATAATATAATATACATACATTTGCTGTATCAGAATCCCCTTGTATAAAGAATAGGTTTAGTCCATCTTTGTACAATTTTATAATCTGTAGTTTACATTAATTAGTTACCTATAGTTAGTTATATAATTATTTACCTTAGTCACAACAATAAAAAAATTGCAATTCAAAATAATGATCAATTTCCAAAAATATTTTCTTTTAGTGATGCAAACACAGAATACGTGTTACATTAATATTCTTACTATTTTCAAACTAAGCTAAACGCTTGTGGTATGAAAATAGGACTAAGTTGCTGGTCTGGAGTGAGGTTCGAACCCGCGACCTTTGGATCACGAGACGAGATAAGCTACTCAATCGTTGATAAGTTGGCTAGAAAATTCGGAATAATTATTGCTTCTTAAATACCTTAAGTGTTCCTTAACTCTAAAATCAAAATTTCTACATAAAGGGACCACTGACCCTGAAACATGATAATATTTTCAAAATATTAATGATGAAAAGAAAGTATGTTCTTTTTAATTATAATTATTATATCACAAAATCAAATATTTAAAGTGGCGCTTTCATTTTTAATCTGCTCACATAATATAAGATGTTAGCATTGTTAATTTTATATTGATAAATTGATTTGAATGAAGTTGATTCCTTTCAAATTCTTATATAAACTTTTGTATTTACATACTTTAGTTCAGTATGTATTGTGCTTAGTATATCGAGATATTTTATCTAAGAATAAGACAAACAATGTAAGCCTAAGGTTCTCGAATAATTTCCAAAGAAATTTATCGGAAAATTTAATTTTCATACAAAGGCATATTTACAATTCGGTCACGGTTACTTTTGTAACAAACTCCAAGTTATGTGATGTTATTAGTTTCACTTTAATATGATGTTCAAGATGGCGTAAGCAACTATTTAATAAACCAGTATATTTCATTTTAATTTGAAATCGCTTCCCATACCCAAATCGGCCACAAAAATTACATATATTTCGATTAAGTGCTTATGAGTACTTTTAACTAATTTCTCCAGAATAAATTCTTAAAAATTACCGAATATAAATATTCATATTTATTTACGAAGTATAAAATAAAAGCTTTAATATACTTTTATAGTTACTGCATAGTTTGTATTAAAGTAAATAGACTCAACCCTTAGCAAATCGTTGGGAATCTAGGGATGGGATTTTCAGTAATAGGGGAAGGATGAGGAGATGAGGATATGGATGCGTGATATGGAATGAAGTTGGACTGTATTTTGTAGGAGGTGAAAAGAGGATAACGCAGATGAAAGTCAACTCTAAGAAAGTGAAACTCACCATTAAGAAAGTGTTCCTTCTCCTTTCTGTTTCACTACGATGTGATCGAAGAAATCAACGATTTCTTAATAAATATTGCAATCCGTCAATGAGTATGCAGTCAATCCGTCAAGTATTCCAGTTAAGTTTGTGTACATTTAGGGTATACTTAGTGAGTAGATAAAAATATATTTAAATTGTTTATAATGTTTCATTTCGTCATATATCATAAATAGATATATATATAGATATATATATATATAGATATATATATATATATATATAAGTGTAATATTAAATACTAATATTACACTTTTTAAGAATTAATTAGTCTCGCTCGCAGTGTTTATCGCTGTGATTTATTTCACCAATAAGGTACTTCGCTAGATTATTCGCTTTAATTATCGCTTCGATTCCTTCATGACTAGCCAAAATAGGCGTCATCCTTCGCATACGTGCGACCAATTTCACACCAAACGAATTGTCAACACGACAACTCTGCGCCGCGTTCGGCGCCGTATTTATACCCGAAAATGCTAGTATATTCGTACTTTCTATATTATTCTACGAGAAGGTTCTTGTTGTTTCTCGGTTAAAAACAGACATTTCTAGACGTCTGTAGACGTTTCCCGAAGGTTTATAATTGTTATAGGCCGTTTTCGATCTGACAATAGTGTTATGATACATTACAAGACATCCCCTTTCAGTATTCTAAAATTGTCCTTCGCGTATTCTTGTAATGAAGGTGTTTGTGAATTGGTAAGATTTTACACACTTAATAAAATACCTTCTCGGGCTGATCCATATTATATACTTTGTTTTTTATTTGCAAAAGTTTCAGTAATTCTTATTTTTTTATTTCGTCTATATATGTTTGAAGCCCACATCACATGCATCACAAGGGCTTAATTTGTCAATAGCAATCAGCAAAACTAAAAGTAATAGTAATAGCAAAATAATCTACAATATGTAAGCTGAGTATTGGTAACGAGCCAGTGGAACAAGTCATGAGCTTCAGATATGAAGCTGTAGAAACTGTAACCATAGCGATCTGTATACCGAAGTCCGAGAACAAGTTAACAGACCATCTTAGTATCAGGGTGACTCAAGAATTTGGTCAGGAAAAACAAAAATGTGCATTGAAAGCAAGATCAAAATATACAAGACATGCGTGCGACCTGTTACGGCATACGCTGTAGAGATGCGGGTTGATACTGTCCGTACCAAAAGACTTCTTAGAACATCTAAAATGGTGCTGAGTTCCATTCCTGGAAAAACTCTACTGAAGAAATGTAGATGTGCTAGATAAATGCAAGGATGTCAAATCCAGAGATGGGGACCTACCAAGAGGATGGAGAAGAATAGCTCGCGACAGAGATGAATGGAAGCAACCAGGAGAAGCCTGTATCAGAGGACAACCTGACCAACAAACTGGTCGCTGGATAATATATACTTAACTAATTAAATTATGTTATTATTTTATTAAAATAGATTAAAGTACGATTCACTATATAAGTTAAAACTGTACTCCATTTTGTCGGTGAATAAAGGCTTTATTTCTTTCTTTCTTTCCGATCTCATACTTCCTTAAATCATTCAATGTTCAAAAGCATATTGGACTAAATTTACGACGTAATGTTGTAAGAATGTACGGAAAAGATCATAAGTGAACAGAGAATTTGATTAAAATGGGCCTTTACATAGCAGTGAGCAGAGTAATAAAATTCTTAAATGGATGATAAAGATATTTAATATTTTTAAAAGCTTAATAATTTGGAAATGGAAGTGACAGCCTCCCTTTAGGGGATTGCTACGGAATAGAGAGGACCTACTTAGGGAATAATAAATTCCTTGATGAAAGTACACCGAAACGAACAAAAAAATGAAAAAAATCCCAATTCTTAGAATGGAATGGTTGTATTATTTATTTTTGTTTTAAAAGAATTTTTTAACGCGATAATAATCAATATATATATATATACAT